>JAMWEH010000924.1:0-29189 GCA_024721245.1 Mitragyna speciosa | reverse complement strand
TAGATCTAATTTTCAAAACAGGTTGTCTCTCTCCTAATGTTTCATGCACAAATTCTTGGACAGATACACCTTTTACTGTTTTAAAGCATAGATATATGGTTTCTCAACAATAATATGCCATACACATAAAGTGTTAAAAAAAAACCAGTGCTCCCACTCACCTTCTTGTATACACAAGGCACGTCTTCGTTTTTGAGAAAAATCGATCAAACTCCTTGACCATCTCACCAAAACGAATGTTCTAACTCCTTGATTTGTAAGTAATCACATTACTATCCATGTCAATCTTTCTTTTAAAGATCCTCTTGCACCCTATAAGTTTTATCCCTTTGGGTGGTTCGACCAAGGTCTAGACCTTGTTGTCGAACATGGAATCCATTTTGGATTTTAGGGCTTTATGCCACTTCAAAGGGTTTACACAAGACATGGCCTCTTCGTAGTAAGTAGAACCGTCATCAATTATGATTAGCATATCATTACTCTCATTTTTGAGAAATCTATATCTCTAAAGAGAATGATGTACTTTACTAAAACTATGAAGATTTTGTGTAACTTGAGCTTTCGTTTGTGCCTCATCAATATATGCCTTAAGCTTGGGTTCTATCTTGTTATTTTTGTTAGTTTGCGGTTGTTGAATTTCTTTAAATTCTACTTTACTTTCACTGCCTCTTTAAAAAATAAACACTTTTTCTAAAAAGATAGCATGTCTTGAGACAAACGATTTTGCTCAACGCAATTGTAGAAGTAGCATTCTAAACTTTCTTTAGAATACCTCACAAATAAACATTTATGAGACTAGTCAGCCTCAAACTTGTCTGATGTGATGGTTCACATAAGTAAAACATCTTCAAATTCTCATGTGACTAAGAATTGATTTCCTACCATACCATATCTTATATGAGGTGGTGTCAATCAATTGTAGTTGGAACTCTTTTGAGTGTATAGGAGACAATTTTAAGGCAAATTTCTAAAACTAGATTAGAAGTCTAACATGGCTCATCAAGGAACGTACCATATCGAATAGGGTACAATTCTCCTCTTTCATACACACCATTCAATTATGGTGTAGTCCATTGAGGAAGAATCTCATTCTCCTCTAGGTGTTTCGAAACTTGTGACTCAAGTATTCTCTAACTCGATCAGATCTCAGTGTTTTAATACTCTTGTCAATTTGTTTCTCTACTTCAACTCTAAATGTCTTGAACTTTTCAAAGGTCTCAAACTTGTATCTCGTAATATACACACAACCATGTCTAAAATGGTTATTTGTGAAAGTGATGAAATATAAGAAACTACCTTTAGCATCGATCGATATTGGGCTACAAAATAAACCCAAGAAAAATCACTAGCACATTCACCTTTTATTTTCAATAAAAGGTGTCTTGGTCATTTAAACAACTAAATAAGATTCGCATATCTCTAGAATTCATAATCGAATGAGTCCAAATATACATCTTTATGTAACTTGGATATACGCTTCTTATTTATATGATCAAGTCTAAAATGTCAAAGATAAAATCACTTCAAAATATCAAGTTTTGTCTCTTAATGTCTATGTTGAAAATGGACTTATCAAAATCTAGAATATTTAAGTCATTGTTTAATAAACTAGTATTACTTAGAAGGCCATCACGCAAAAAGAAAAACATTTATTCCTCTGAGTAATGGTAAATCTATCCATATCTAATGCGAATTTAGATATTATGTTCTTTGTAAGTACTAGAATATACTAGCAATCCTTTAGTTTTAGAATATGCCTAGTTGGCAAAGAGAGTATTTGAACCCCTATAGCTAATGTAACAATTATTGCTCAATTCCCTAGATGTAGTTTAATTTTTTCCTTTGCCAAAAATATACTATTCTCAAGATCTTGCATATTTGTTCAAATATGGGATCCAAATCCAATATTTAATACCCAAAAATCTTAATTAGTAGATTACTTTATCTCAATCATAAACATACTAGGAGTCAAAGTCTTACCAAGTCGTATTGACTTCTAAGTCTTAAATGAGCCATACAATTTGCTTCCTGATACTAGTTGTTTCTTTATTGGAAACACATGCCTGTAGACTAATCCATTTGATCACATCTTTATACTTTGTCAATGCTATTTGGCTTTTCTTAAGATTAGCCTTGGGTTTCCCCTTGATAAGCAATAAGGTGTCCCTTAATTCCTTGATAGATTACTTTTTAGATATCTCATATCTATTAGTCATAGATTGCGTATCAAACAACCTTTGGAAGATGCACAATCATGGACAAAGCATCTATCATATTATGCTACTTTTATAACTCAAGAATCATATACGATTTTATGATACAAGCAGCAGTATCATTATCGTATTTATGTATCTCATATACATATTTTATTTCCTAGCTGTAATTATGACTCGAGACATATGGAATCAAGGTATCAAATACATAGGCTATATTCGTGTGCTTGAGAACCATTCTCAAATGATATACTAGTCCAAAAATTTATATTAAATGGAGCCAACTAATGTGGGTTTTGTGTTCACATTATTACACATTCTACAACTCGAAAATAAAGATAGAATATGACTTTGTATTTGTGCAACAAACAAAACCAAATAGAAAATATATGGACATAAAATTTTGGTTTTGCTCCCACTATTTTATCCAAATCAATATCCCTCATAACGAATTCTAGAATTTTCATAAAATTCTTAGTGGGCTAGGATCCCATTTTAATTATTTTTAATCTTGAGTTAGCTCAACAAATCAAAAATAATTTCAACAGGTAGGTAACAATTACCAATTACAACTTTTGTAACTCCTAGATAGTTAGGTATCAACTTTTAATACACATATCACATATGTCTCCTAACTTCTTGCCTCAAAGACGCATGACCTTGAATTAACTCAGCCATGAGACTTTGTTAAATCAAACCCATTATTCAGAGATCTTATCTCATAGTAGAAACATATTATTGGTAAAATAACCTTGAGTTAGCTCAACAAGTTATTCTAACAAGAATTGTTTAAACTATAATAATGGAAGGCAACTATTCATGATTTAATATTTTTAATTAGATCAAAACTATTATTTAGAAATCATATCTCATCATAAACATATTTTAGGTAGAATAACCTTGAGTTAGCTCAATAAGTTATTCTAAAAAGAATTGTTTAAATTATAATAATAGTTATGATTTATTTCTTTTATTTAAATCAAAACCATTATTCAGAGATCATATCTCATAGTAACAAATATTCCTAGTAGAATAACCTTGAGTTAGCCCAACAAGTTATCTTAACAAGAATTATTTATACAACAATAATGGAAGTGTTCTATTTTTTTATTGAGGGATAAATTATGGTCTCATCATGAACATATATATCATACATGAAAATAAATATTTGATCAAATAAAGCATACAATATGCAATAAAATAAATCACATTATTTTGGGAAATATAAAATTCACATATGATATGTCATTCAAATAAAATAAATCTCATTGTTTTATCAAATATAAATCGCATATATCATTTAAATAATCACATTTAAAGAATATATAAAATTTCAGTCATGAATCCATATGTATATTAATTCTAATCACATTAGAATTGATTTAATGATTTATTTGAGAAGCTTTTGGGTAAAAAATAATCAAACAAAATTATTTGGGCCAACAAAGCAAAGGAAGAAAGAAATTAGGGGTCATACCCTTCACAGGCGCAGTCAAAACACGCGCCTTTGACCTTTTTTTTTTTTTTTTTTAAATCAGCCATGAAGCATTTGAATGAAGCTGGAAATGTGGTACCTTGGTATAAGCTGGTATGGGGCAAAGCTCATGTTCCTGCACATGCTTTTATCTTATGGCTACTTTGCAAGGATAGACTAAATACAAAAGACAGACTGGTGAAGTGGGGAATTGAAGTGAATCAAATATGTGAATCATGGAATGTTGACAGAGAGGATAAAAATCACTTATTCTTCGTATGTCCTTACTCCAAAAAGGTATAGGAAAATATACTGAGCAAATATCTGGTGTTCAAAATAGCTATGCTTGGGACGAGCAGATAAAATGGCAAATGCAACACGGCCTAGGGATAATTTTATCAAGAAGGTAAGAAGAGTAGCACTAGCTACCACTATCTACAACATATGGAGAAGTAGAAATCTGAGGATATTTCAGAACAAGCAAATGAACCCTAAGGAGGTGATAACAAGAACACTAAGAGATATTGAAGGAGTAGCTAGCAGCTGGAAAGATATAGAAAAAACAACTGAAAATTGTTCATTGTGTATAGAACTAAAGGTATTAGTATAGTAAAGTTATAAGACTGTAAATCTTGTAGCCATAGCTGAGGGATTCCTCCATTTGTAAGGACGAAACTGACAATAAAAGCAAAATAAACAATGCAGCTTACAAAAAAAAAAAAAAAAACGTTTCATTGGTTATTATTAATCTACAACCGGTGTGGTTGTTTTGGGAGAATATATTGCAGAAATATCCTCTATATTGAGAATATAAAGTTCATGATGACAGCAATGGAGTGCCACATTCACCTTCATCAGAGTTTATCTATGTAGGCCAAATTCCATAGCAAAATCACTTATGCAAATTATTTTCATGCCTATCGTCTGTCTACTCCTGAACCCCTTAGTAGAGGCATCTTCATTCTCTTTTAAATCAATGGGCATGATCATCTGTGTACATATAGTTGAACCGGCTATACCGAAGTTTTGGGTTTTACCAATCTATATCGGAACACAGTTCTCTATTTTAGGTTCCGGAAGGACCCGCGAGCTAGTGCTCCTGGCCATGGATGAACATCCTAGTGTACTTTATGGACATTTCTAGTCATAATCTCCTCTAAGATTTTGTTTTTTTGGTTTTAAGGATTTCATTTTGGTTTAATTCTTTCTTTTGACTGGGGCTTAGCCTGTTGAAGATTTAAGTATGATTGTTTATTAACATAGTACAGCTTTTGTCGACTTGAGTTTCAATGTCTACTTGTGGTGTAACTATATGTGTCAATGTCATTGATTGGAGTCAAGGTCTTCGCGATAGGTTAGGTATAGATCACGCCGGCTTTGAGAAACTCAATTGTTCATCCAGTGAAAATTGACGGGGAAAAAAAATCTTCATAAGCATTAAAGAAGGTGCAAGTGATGCGTCTGCGAAGATTGCCTTCAGTGGAAAGGTTTCTATTCGTTTTTCTCAGGTGAGACTTTGATTGTATTTTTCTTCCTCGTGGCCAAATCCTTGAAACTTTGATACAATTAAATCAGCTCAGAATTTTCTTTGAATGTAGATTTATATTTCCACCTAACAGATTACCGTGTGCTTTTTCTGTGTTCACATGCACAATTTGCTTCTGCAGGTTCTTACTCTTGACATTATATTTGTTTGTGTGCTCAGTCTCTTCTGACATTTTTACTTTGACTAACTTTCTTGTTCTCTTTCTTCTTTTCCCTCTTTTTTTTTTTTTTTTTTCCGTGTTGACAAGTATATAGATATGGGTGTAGCACATGTTAATTAGAGTCTTCATTTTGCGCTATTATTTTCATATCGGATTTTTCATTTATACCAATATTCGCATACTTGCGTATCCATGTATGTGTGACACGTCCCAATTTTATATGCTGCTCGACTTCTCTTCATAACCTTCGATATTTGGATAATTGCCTTTTTAGTCTTCAATGTTTGGACTACGAAAATATCCGTTAAGATGGACGGGAGATTATTTGAAACAACTAATTTTTATTTTTGTAATTATCTTTTTATCTCACAAAAATATTACAGTGTTATTTTTATGAAAATAATTCAAAAATGCTATCCATTTGGACTGTGAAAACTAATAAAGTCAATTGGAATAACAAAAATGGAATGAAACTAAAGCAATAAATAAAATGATTATTCTCTCCAATCCGGAGATTTAACGCCCAAAATGACTCCTCAGAGCAATTAGTCAATTTTAATAAATTCTTATTGATTAGTCCAAAGTAAAAATTGGGATTATTCCATGCACCGTCCAAGTTTGCACACGAAGTTATATTTGACCATTATGAGCTGTGTCAATGGCATTGCCAGAAATAAATGGTAACCGTTGACGCCAAAAAATTGCTCATCAATCAGAAGTAGACTTGAGCCCACAAGGAGAGGGGCAGGTGCGGGTTTTGCCCCTGGTTCATCTAGAAGATGAGCGGGATTTTGTCCGTGGTTGGACTTAGATGCCAAGTCAGAAGTGTTTTTATAAGGGATAATTTCACATATCTCTCTTGATATTTGTTATAATTGTAAGAACCTCCCCTTAAGTTTTAAAAATTACACTTACACTTCCTAGTTTATTTTTTAATAAATTAAATCAAACCCATTTAGATAATATAGCCTAAAAATGCCAACTAAATATCTTAAAATACCTTTAATTGCTTTCGAAAACAAGTAATAAGTAAAAAAAGTAAAAGGACCCTAAAGACCAAAGTTTTCTACCACCTTTAATTGGGCCTCTCAAGCTATTTAAGTATGTTTTTCTCATTAAATTTGTTATCTCTTCCTGACTAATATATTTGTTTGTAAGAATTTGATAGATAGTAGATTTATTTATATTAGTCAAATAACTGAATTTTAGATAATAGAATTTGATAGAGGTTGAAATTTTGGTATAAAATTATATGTCCTTTTGACATTTTAATGATTAATTAATTAAATCTTTAAGGTTTATTTTTTTATTTTTAAAAACAATTAAGGATATTTTGTTGGTGTTTTTGGAATACATTATCAAAATGGATTTGTTTTGTTATAAAAAATATAAACAAAGGGAATGTAAGTATTTTCAAAACTTGAGGGGAGGTAAATGCAATTATGACAAACCTCAGGAAAAGTATATGTAATTATTCCTTTTAATAATGATTAAGCAAAGCTCTTAAAGAGAATCCAGAGAGAAAATTCTCAGTCTTTAAAAAGACCAAAACTCATGAACAAGCTGTAACATTGCAATCATAAATGAATAAAAACATAACTGTTTGCTAAAAAAAAAAAGAATTTAAAAGTAAACTAACATTGACATTGACTTCTATAGTAATTTTATATGGGACTTTATGGGCTTATCAATTATTAAGCCTATTGCTTGCTAAGGTTTAGGACTCATAATATTTATACGATAATCGACAGGCCGAATATTTTAGGGCGAAACAGTAACCATCATCCCATATATAACATACATGGATTTTCACTCAATTTTAACAACTGGTGATGGTAATGGTTGCACAAAAAGTGCATACAAAACTTTAAGCTACAAATTTGTCAAACTAAAGGTTTAGGATGCAAAGTGAAAAGTGGCAAACAAAGCTATAAGGTGCAAAATCATATTATTACTTAAGATAAGTTACTGGATCTGTCTGAACTATGAGGTGATGGACCTAAATCACTTTGATTAATAAAATCTCACAAGGAAAATAATTTAAAAAAAAAAACGCGAGAGGGTGCTAGTACTTGAAAACAAAACAAAACCTACATTTTATATTACGTTCCTAAAGTGACGTCAAAACGAATACTTGTAGCATGGATATAATCACATTCACACATATTACATACACCCGATTATACTAACCAATCAAATTACGACACATATCCCTAACTGAACAAATTAATCAAAACCTATACTGATTGGTTTATTTTGTTTCTCTACACAGACTGCGTTAAACCAAGCTCTTCAAAAGCGATTAATTTTTTGCAATTCTGTAATTCTGTGTATGGATATTAGAACTCTTAAATTTTGTGGGTTCTACAGAAGGGAGCTGGTCTATGGTTCACACTCTAGACATAACAGTGCAATTAATCCGTCCAGATCATCACATTTATGAAGTTTGATCAGTCAAGTAGCTGGAAACAAAAAATCATCCATATTTATGGTGGCGGTTGGTTCGCATTCAGGAATCGAAATTAGAATTATTGGGTTTGGAATGAAACCATCGATCCAATACATGTAATTGGATCAGTATCCGAAATAAAAATCATTACTATAATTGCTGTTTAGTTTGCTAAAATTTGAAATCATATCCAATCAACTAGGGCAAGCATCTGCACAAGCAGATGTCCAGTTGATGATGCGAATGCTAGTGCGGAAGTCCGCATACGTTTGGAATTGATGCGGATGTATTTCCGGACGTCCAAATAGTCTATACAAATGTCTGGATAATCCATAGAGACGTTTGCATGGAGGTCCTTTTCAAGTATCACGGGAAGATTTTTACCAAAATTCACCAATTTAGTTGGGTTTAATGAAACCTAAATTCCAATTTTTAAATTCAAAACTCAATTGTCAAACAATAACTATGAGTTCCGAAGCCTCCAACCAAACGTCACCAAATCAATTTAGGGGGCACTTGGTTCGTAGTGAGAAATCAGAATCGGAATCGGAATCATTCACTTTGGAATTAGAATAAAGTTTTTCATTCTACTATTCTTGCTTGGTTAGATGTCGGAATCGAAATTAGAATCATTCACTTGTGAAGACTTTATGGTCCTAAATTATCTAATTTTGTTAATTAATAAATAAATGATGATATCTACTAATAGTTTATCATAACAAAATAATTGAGGAATTAGAAAGAAGTCAAAGTTGTAAAATTTTTTAAAATGATTCCGATTCCCTCCAATTTACTCGGGAGCGGAGGATTCCTAAATTTTCAGAAATGATTCCGATTTTTCAATTTTCATTCCCTCCAATTCAAGCAACTTATAAAGGATTCATTTCGATTCCCAATTTCAATACCCATGAACCAAGCAGCCCCTTAGTGTAAGAATCTGACTTCACATCGAAAGACTTTTGCAAGAAAATGGCTGATATTGCCTGTAGTTCAGGTAACCATTTTGATAACAAGGACCACCGTCCTCCATCCACAAAGAAAAAGGACAGAAAATTTAATGATGATATGATAGATTACCCAACCAAAGGAAAAGATTCTGAGATGTCGTTAGAATAAAAAGTGTCAAACTTGGAAGCTACATTTAAAGCTGCAACTAATTTCTGAGAGATGACGAGGTGAGGTGGCGGCTGGACCTTTCCTCCTCCCTTCGAAATGTTTTTCTTGCACGTTGCAACGACATCTACCATGACCAGATAAAATTTTACGGGGATAATTTCACAAACCTCCCTTGAGGTTTCTGTTAATTGAACATACTTTCCCTCATGTTTTAAAAAATCACTTATATTACTTGAAATTTTCATTCAATGACAAAATACACCCATGAATATATTATTTCAATAATACCCTTTTTACTTAATAAAACAATGAAAAACACAGATTAATTGTAGAAAATTCTTCCTAATTTTCACCTTCCATTCTTCTTTTTTCATAAATATTTTGTGCATTGCTATATTGAATAAACTCTTGCCAATATCTAAAAACCAAATAAAATAATCAATTTAAAACTTTCAAATTTTTTTAGTTGCACAAAAGCCACAAAAAATATAACAACTTTAAATTAGGTTTAACGTTATTCTATCAAAATATTTCTTGTATTTGAATAATTAAATATGCATTCTGTATAAAATGCAATTGAACTTTATTGAGAGCACTTTCAATATAAAATGCATTTAATTTTAAATACCAAAACAAAAGAATTAATTGACAAAGGCTAGCAATTTTTGAATGACTTTAGTTAAAATATTATTCAAATTTGAATGATAAAAGTGTATTTTCCATGTAAAATATGCATTGATTTTTATGAATGTGCATTTTGTGTAATATACACTTTGATTTTTAATAGTAGCATAAGAGAATTAATTGACAAAATGTATGTTAATTAATCAACAAGTGCATTTTTCAAATAATATAGCTCATGGGTATGTTTTGTTATTAAATAAAAGTTTCAGGGGATATAAGTGAAAATTTTAAAACGTTAGAGGAGGTATGTGAAATTATTAGAAAACTCGAGAGGTTTCTAAAATTATCCCAATTTGATATTTTTGCCGTGATGTGTACTGGTTTGGGAGTGATCGTAGGGATAATTAGTGACCTGATTTGATAAAATCATAACATCAACTTAGTCTAAATCAGGCTGGCAAAAAAAAAAAAAAATCTCCTCTTTTTCCCCCTTTTGACAAGGTATGAGAGGAAGGTTCGTGGAATTGGCTTGTGGAATTCATGAATCGATCTGGATTTTAAATGTTTCCGAACGAGTACCTAAGTCTTGTTTCCATGTTTACTATCCTCAGTATGGTATCAGTTACAAGGATCTTTAACGTCTCAGTTGCCACACATGCAATCAAATTTAGGCCCACATCATAAATTGCCCAAATTTGCAACATTGTTTGTGTTTGGGGGAAAATATATTTGCACACTTCTTTTAACTTCTCATATACTTTTTAAGTGAAAATCGGAGCAAATAAAGTATAAAACTTTTTAAGTGACAATTGGAGCAAATAAAGTATAAAGAATGTGTAAAAAGTTAAAAGAATGTGTACTATAATTTATTGTATTTTGATATGTATAGAAGCAAATACTCAGATGTAATGCTTCTATATCGGTTGTATTTTGATAAAATCGTAAATTATACGAAAGCAACATGTTATTTTTGTTTTTATATGTATAGAAGCAATAATCAGGTTTATCTTTAAAATGTTTAGATTATGCAACCCTAAAACTTAAACTAGAGCGATTGTACATATAATAGAACTATTTTGTACAATTTGAACTAAGACATGTATTGAAATGTGTGGTGCAAATTTTTGGGCAAATTTGTTGAAATATTGCCCCAAAAAAAGAAAATTTGGCATTTATAGGTGTTAGAAAAAATTTTTTGGCATCTAAAAGCACCGCGTTTGGGAAACGCGGCGCTGAAATTTTTTTTTTTAATTTGTCATGCGCCGCGTTTCCCAAACGCGGCGCATGAACAGTAGCCGCGTTTGGGAAACGCGGCGGTACTGTTCACGTGCTTTTTTACTGTTCACTTTTTTTTTTTTTTTTACAGAATAGGTAAGTGTTTAATGTTTTTTGTATTATTGTTTAGGTAGATTTATAGGATTTAAGTAAAAGTAATCGAGGTAGTTCAATATTTGAATTGAAGAATTTTAGATTTAAAAATAATAAAGCTATAAATACCAAATTTTGATATACCACTAAATTTTCTAATATCTTGTGGGTCATTTTTTATTTTTCGAATGCGAAATCTAGTTTTTAGAGAAAGTGTGCAAAAGTCTTCTGGTAAAATTGTAATTTCAGCACGTAAATACCTTTTTGGTCAATTTTTTATTTTTAAATTCATATTTTATACCCTTGTACAAATTTCTAAATTTTGTAATTTTTTTAGATGAACTACTATTTTTTTGTGTACCACGTCAATTCAAGGGCAAAATAGTTATTTTCAATTTTTTTTAGAATCTTAAATTCATATTTCATAATTTTAAGCACAATTTATATTTGTGATAATTTTTCAGGTACAAAAAAAATAACGATTTTGCCTCAGGTATGTATGCATTATAGAAAAAATAGTTTTTGAACCCGAAAAATTATCACAAATTTAGAATATATGTAAAAGTATGAAATATGAGTTTGGGATTCAAAAATAGCCAAAAAAAGGTATTCAAAAATTGAAATGATTATTTTGTCCTTGAACTGACTGTAATACCTAGAAAAATAGTGATTCATCTAGAAAAATTTTCAAAATTTAGAAATTTGTACGATGGTATAAATATGAATTTAAAAATAAAAAATTGACAAAAAATATATTTACGTGCTGAAATTACAATTTTCCGGAAGACTTTTGCACACTTTCTCTAAAAACCAAATTTCACATTCTGAAAAATAAAAAATGGCTCACAAGATATTAGAAAATTTAGTGGTATATCAAAATTTGGTGTTTATAGCTTTATTATTTTTAAATCTAAAATTTTTCAATTCAAATATTGAATTACCTTGATTACTTTTACTTAAATCTTATAAATCTATCTAAATAATAATACAAAAAATCTTAAACACTTACCTATTCTGTTAAAAAAAAAAAGTGAACAGTAAAAAAGTACGTGAATAGTAACCGCCGCGTTTTCCAAACGCGGCTACTGTTCATGCCGCGTTTGGGAAATGCGGAGCATGACAAATTAAAAAAAAAAAATTCAGCGCCGCGTTTTCCAAACGCAGCGCCTTTAGATGCCAAAAAAATTTTTCTGACACCTATAAATGCCTGAATTTTCTTTTTTTGGGGCAATATTTCAACAAATTTTGAGTGTTTGACGCAGTCTACTTGGAATAGTACGAAGTCCACGTTATTGAAGTTTTACTTGTGCATCCGTCGAAATTCAATCCTATCAATTTTTCATTTAAATATTAAACCTCAAAATGTAGTACACCCCCTGGACCACAACTCCAGTCTCAATTCCAAGTTGGTGATCTCATGAGATTTCACTTTATGCGATGAAGACGACGGGCATTAAAAGTCCCAAAGATAAAAAAAGAACAGCGTACTTTTCTACAGTGTTCTTCCACAATCTGACTCTGACCTTTGAAAGTTTTTACTTTAATACAATAAACAACCAAATGGTCAACCGCTCTTGCTTATTCAACCTATAAAAGCCTCATCACAGGTTCACAAAGTCGCATGCATATTAGGATATTCCTCATACTTGTAGTGCCCAATAGTTATTATTGTCAAATGAGTAGCTCGGATGAAGGTGCCAATAGTTCAAGCACGTCCCAGAAAAGATTCAGAGGAGTTCGAAGGCGGAAATGGGGCAAATGGGTGTCGGAAATTCGAGTTCCCGGCACGCAAGACCGCCTTTGGCTAGGCACTTATGCTGCCCCTGAGGCTGCGGCGGTAGCACACGACATTGCATACTATTGTTTGCGAGAAAATCCATCATTGGATGATTTCAACTTTCCTTTAATGTTGCCTGTTGGTGTTCAGAGAGGCATGTCTCCAAGGTCAGTACAGAAGGCTGCCACAGATGCGGGCATGGCTGTTGATGCACAGTTAATATCAAAAACGTCAGAGGATTCTACAGAAAAAGTGGACGAAAATGGGGTGAATTTCAGGCAGGAGGAAAGATCCTCGGCCATCAAATCATGCGAAAGAAAAGAATTCAGTACTCGCGAAGGTGAAACTTTGAACATTTCGGTTGATGACTATCTCTGAGGACCGGTCGATTCTGAAGTTTGTCCTTCTGTTTTGAATTCTGTGTGCTGTTGAGGCCAGAAGGGCATTGCATTGCATGTTTCCAACGCAAATCTTTGTTGACAAAGATTTCTGACTCTCTTTCGTCGACTACATCTTGTTCGCTTTTGAAATTATGCTGGTAACAATTGTTCTTTTCTGCCTGAAATAGCGAGCGAGCGCGTGCGTGTATGTATGTGCGCATATATATACATAGATATACATATACATATAT
The DNA here is from genome assembly GCA_024721245.1 of Mitragyna speciosa. Classification (NCBI taxonomy): domain Eukaryota; kingdom Viridiplantae; phylum Streptophyta; class Magnoliopsida; order Gentianales; family Rubiaceae; genus Mitragyna; species Mitragyna speciosa. Next base: position 15,831 of record JAMWEH010000924.1, on the reverse strand, counting down.
ATGTACACATATATATACATATACATATACATATATATACATATACATATATATATATCATGAATGATTGTGTATTGTGAGTGCATAGAATAAAATATTTAGTCACAACCAATAAAGCCTGTTGTGTATTATAAAAGTAGGTTTCGCTCAATTTGTCATTAATATTGCTATAAGCGGAGCTTGTGCTTCACCCATCCCTAAGTTTAGGATAGTAAATTGTTGAGAAGACAAGCAACGGGGAAATATTTTTTGTATTCCACTTCAGAAATGATATAATAGTCTATTTATAGGCATCTATAAGTAAAAGATATAATGAACCTAGACAGGTTTAAATTTGAATCTAATCTATCTAAATCTATTTTAATTTTATCTTATCCTAATTTATGATTTGAATTTTAAATATAACATTCACAACTCATTTTAACACTCCGCCTTAAGTTGGTGGATATATCAATATAACCATCAATATTGAGATTGTTGTTTTTAGAAAATAGGATATCTCTCCTAGAGGAAACCTTTAAATATCAAAGAATCCGCATCACAGCTTCTATATGTCAATTATTTGGAGAATGCATGAACCAGCTTATCACACTAACAACATAGGAAATATCGGGATGAGTATAAGAAAAATAGATCAGCTTACCGACTAACATCTGACATCTTTTTCTATCCATCGACTTCTGATCCAAGTATTCCCCCAACTTGTGGTTCTGGAAATCAACTTGTCAACAGGTTTAGAATCTAGTAATCCAACTTCGACCAAGAGATCAAGTACATACTTCCGTTGAGTGAGGAAGATGCCTTGTGCTAATCTTGCCACTTCAATTCCCAAAAAATTTGAGACTCCCCAAGTTTTTCATCTCAAATTCAGCTGCCAATCAATCTTGCAACTTAGGGATTTCCTACTCATCAGTACTTGTGATAATCATGTCATCAATATAGATCATCAGAGTCGTTACTTGCTAAAGCCGATGTTTTAAGAATAAAGTACAATCTGTGTTGCTTTGCTAATACCTATACTGCTTCATAGCCTGGGTAAATCGACCAAACTAAGTACAAGTTGACTGCTTCAATCCATAAAGTGCTTTTGACAATCGACAAACAATTCTGAGACCACAAAATATCCAAGTGGTATATTCATATAAAACTCTTCCTCAAGGTCACCATATAAGAAAGTATTCTTGACATCAAACAAATGCAACGACTAATCTAAATTGACTACGAGAGATAATAGAACTCTTATTGTATCGAGTTTCACCACTAATGAGAAGGTCTCTTGATGTAGGTTTGCATGTACCCCTTAGCTACAAGCCGAGCTTTATATCAGTCAATCAATCCATCGGCTTTGTACTTAATTGTGAAAACTAATTTGCATTCCATTGTTTTCTTTCCTTCTGGTAGTTGGACTAGAGCCCATGTATCATTTTTTTGCAATGCTAATATCTCATCTTTTATAGCTTGATTCCAATTTGAATCGAAGAAAGCGACATACACATTGCTTGGAATATTAGTTGATGACACATTATGTACAAAAAACTTTAGAGATTCAAATAATCAGTGAGTTGAAATGTAATTGGCAATGGAATATTTGGGCCGTCTTACATAAGCTTTTGGAAAATGCTGATTTGGTAGCTTGCCACGATTGGACCTATCAGGCATCATATATGTACCAATAGTATCCAAATCAATAGTAAGCAACAGAAGAAGTTATCTCAGGAAGATTTTCAAGAGACTAATGGTTTAATAATAAGGAAGAAGAAATTATATCAGCAACATCAAAAGACATGTTTGCAACAACATCGTTAGGAATATCTATAGCCAAAAAATTAGATTTACCACCATTAGTCGTCAAAGAGACAGCAAGCAAATCGATATGGGGTACATCAGCTGCAATTGGCAAATCAACAGTGAGTACATCAGGTATCACACACACTTTAGCCTCATCAATACTCGGCCATGATGGCTATACCAATCTTGGCCAATTCTACAATTCTATATTCCTTATCTGCCTCTGTAGTGAAGAATCAGATGTCGATGAAAAAAATGTCTTCAATTCCAAAAAAGTAATATTATCGTTTTATACATTTTATTGGTAGTTAGATCATAATATCGATAACCCTTCTTCTGCACGCCATATCTCAAGAAAACACAACAAACAACACAATGATTCAGTTTACTTCGTTAATTCTTGTAAAAGTGTACAAAAGCCACACAACCACACACCCGTATAGAAATCATTATAACCAGATTTCAGATTTTTAATGCAACTAAAAAATCCAAAAAGTAAAATCTATTCTACTGGTGATTCTCTAGTTTTCGATTAAGCAATTCTTTTCATAGGACAAAAACGCCCTTCAATAGTTGTCCTTAGGGGTATGCAGTGAATTTGAATTCGAAAATTTAGAAGCCTGAATCAAATAATTCAAAATTTTGAAAAGGCTCCATCCGACCAATTTCGAACACCCTTGTCCGATCCGAAATCGATTTCAATCGAAATCGAAAAATTGAAATCGAATTCGAAAATTTCGAATTCATTTAATAACTCAGCAAAGCCCAATAAACAAACAAAGCTCAATACACAAACAAAGCCCAATACAAAAAGAGAGTCCATTTAACGATTTTATAAACAAATAAAGCTCAATACTATACTCATTTAAAGATCCAAACTTAACTAAAGATATGAATAAGTTTATTTGATTATTTGTTATTTTTTGTGGTTTAAGTTTAATAACTAACTATTATTCTATTAGTTTTGACTTAATTGTATTAGTATAATATATTAAATTATTAATGTTAATCATTATATCTATAATATGTACAATAAAACTATTTGTTTATTTGACTATTTGTTATTTTATGTGGTTTGAGTTTAGTTTATTTGAGTATTGTTATTTTATGTTGTTGAGTTTAATAACTAACTATTAGTTTATTAGTTATGACTTAATTGTATTTGCATAATATACTAAATTATTAATGTTAACCATTATATCTGTAATATTTTTAACAAAAATAATTATTATATATATAATATTACAAATTTGAAATCGAATTCGAAATTTTCGAATTCGTTTTTGTTTTTAATTCGAATTCAGAAATTCTGAATTCAAAATAACTATATCCAATTTCGTTCCTAATTCATTGTATTTGAATTCGAATACTTCCGAATCCGATCCGTTTTTCGTTTTTTCCGAATTCATTTCGAATTCGAACGGAAAATCGAAAAATTCAAATTTTGCATACCTCTAGTTGTCCTATTTACAAAAGAACTAAAGGATATCTTTTCTCTCCCACAACCTTACTCATTTATGTTCACCCTGTCTCATCCTCTATCTTCTCTCTAAATAAAACACCAACCAAAATCACAGGAAATTAACAATTTATTAACGATTTAATAAAAATCTAATTTTCTAGAATCACTTTTCAAAACTCAACTTCTGCAAAAATCTAAAACTATTAAGAACAGGCTCTAAGGACAGGATTTACTTAGAAACTTGGCCAGTGGTATTAGGCTATAACTACATAAGGTGAGGAGAAACTAAATGTTATGCATGGCTAAATGCAATGTCAACCTAGTGGCGCTAAAGGTGGGAGCTACTTCTCGAGCGTGTATGAGCCATATCTACAATCCTACACAACTAGCTAGATAGTTCGGATCATGTATTGGATTGGGCTTTGCGAAAATGGAAAGCCTAATAAGGAACAATGAATGTAATACCTTCGTCCCACGTCAAAAAAACTAAGTAATATGGACCAATGTATAAGCTGAGTCTGATCATTCAAGTATAATTTGAGATATCTATTTTGGAGTTTAACTCAGGATATCCATTTTGGACTAGCGAGAATAGAATTCAAATAGTTGGATTTAACTGCTAAAACTTGTCGCGTCTTGAGCTGACATGACAAATTATGATATTTAAAAGGAATTTGCCTAAATAATTGGACTTAACTACTAAGACTCTTGTCACTGCTTGGGCAAGCATGACAAAATATGAGATTTAAAAGGATTTCACATTAATTATTAAGCCTACATTTAGGGAGAGAAAATCCGTTTTTATTAAGAGAAGGAGGAAAAATCTGTACAAGCTACAACTTGAATCCAAGTCCAATCCTCATATGACTTCTCTTACCTACCAAGATTGCTCTCAACCCATGTACAGAACTACGTGTTCCTCACTTGTGTTTTCTTAACGTGTTTATAGAATGCCAATCAACCTATTTGTGTAGGGTAGATTACTTGATAACACTTGATCGCCACTCAAGTAATAAAATGAATTAACTTGTGTGGACTATAAACACCACAATTAAGAAATAACTTGGCCACTAATCCAAAAAAGTAGAAACAATTATGAAGCCACATACTTCCCACACAAGAAACTTGACTAAAAGAAAAACTGGCCAATTCACTAAACCGAAATGGAAACAAATAGAAGGTGAAGCAGTTAAAGCTCTATAACTCCATCCCAGAGGTTGGGAGTTCGAATTTTACCAAAACCAATTCTCCATCCCCACAGGATTTATCAAAAATAAAAATTAAAAAAAAAAACGAAATGAGTCAACTGCTTTGTCCTGCACCAGCACCTCGTATTGGCAATGAGAACCATTTTTTATTAAGAAAAACAATTCAGATTATTGCATGTGATTTTTACAGCGGTTAGTTTTAGTCAGAAAAATGAACTCTGATTAATCGTCAAAAAGTTTCGGAAGAACACCCTAGCACTAACTTTTACTGTTAATCTAGATGGTGGGATGCTGTCCTCCGCCCACGAACAAGGCCATGGCTGCATATATTGGCGCACCTGGTTATACTCCCAAGTTGCAGTTCCAATCCTAAGAATTCTGTCCCACGTAGCCGTGGACTGGTTTTTGTTGTTAGCGTTGTGGAAGAAAAATTTTTCATACAGTAAACTCTCAACTCTGAATAAGCCATCGAACTTCAGAAGACAGCTAATTCTCAACCCAGATCGTTACGAACAATTGATGTCTATTCTTTCTAGTTCAATAGCTTTTCAGATTTTTGTCCTAGAAAGAAGTACAACACGGCTTCATTTGTTTCGAGCTTAAACTGAAGGCAACACCAGTAATGCTTGCCTTATGCCCAACTATGGCATGGTTTAGAAGCAGCAACACGTCAAAGGACACATTTAAGTCGTTTTCCCAGGAGCAACATGTACAATGGATAAGAAAATAAATAGATTAAACCACACAAAGAAGAAAGAACAAGATCCAACAATCCAAAGCCAGGTTCATTCTACTCCCTAGCTTCGACACTACTTGTACGGCATACATAACCTCTGCAAAGCGTTTAAACTAGCGAATATTTATCTTGCAAAATAACAAACTCAGCACTATTCTCCTTTAGCCAAATGTTGCAATGAGGAAACCTTTATAAATGCTCATGAATTTGGCCACAAAAGCTGCAAAACCGAATCAAGAAAAACCAATGAGAAAGGTATAAATTATAACTCCTTGAGCAATAGAAAGAGCACAAAAAAGCCTATATAGCAGATGACCCTTAACTTGCAGATGATAAGCTCAATTAAGAAAAGAATACACACAACAAATGAAAAACCAGCAAATCACATTACAAGAAACACAAGTAAAAGCTGTATGATGCAGCTCTCGATTTATGAAATAAAATTGGGTGGTCAGCTAATGCCTTTAGGACCTTTATAACAGACAATGCTTGCAGAACAAAAATGAACACACACAAAACTCCTGAACAGTTGCTAATCATTAACGAACCAATGGAACTGAGAAAACTGTTAAATGAGCTTCCAAAGAATTCATTAAGCTGTCTCTCTGAATTTACTGACGAGTAGACAAATCTAATAGCCACTCCAAGTAGAAGGCCGTAGAACTTTTAATTCACTTAATAAAATAGAAATTTGACTGGATGAGCAGCACTCCAATAAACTGAAGTTATTTCCTTTCCTCAAAGTGTGTATCTCACCAAAGAGGAAGATAGGGACTCATTGCATTTCAAACAGGAAAAAAATGTATATACAAGATAAGGTTGATGCTGAGGCAACCCAGGAGGATATGCAGACCTATATAGGTAAGATTATGGCAAGTATCATACCTTCAAGATGAAATATTGCCTTCTGTCCAAGACGCATCCGATGTTCCTGACAAAACAAAAGTGGAATAGATGGCAATAAGGATGGCAACTAAAAGATAAAAGGTAGCAAATAAATTGCAGACTTATCTGCAACTATAAAAATTTTCCCATTTTCTTTCTAGAGAAATTGTTCAATCTTTTCTAAAGTTCTTTTCCGTTTATAATGTTAATCAGCAAACAAGTATAGTCGTTAGCCTAAGAAAGGATATTTTCTGAATGAAAAGCTCAGCCACTGGAATCAGTTAATGCATAAACACTGTTGGATGACCAAATTTCCTGATTAGCACAAAGGCCATGACACACAGCTTTGCTCATAAGGTTATGCAACAAAAATAGACTTCAAACTTCATTGGCTCCTGAGGCTGAAGGGTGAGCAGTGATGACCAAAAGACGAAAAATAGAGGAAATAATTTCATAAATAAGAAAAAGAAGAAAAGAAACAGTTATTTGTGTGTATCTAGGTGTAGCTAGGTATTATTGCGCATATATTACATATATATGTGAATGCAAAAATATCTAATGTACACCAACATTCAGGAACAAACAAAAGATAAAGATGGCTGCCACTCCCACCATCAAAACTGTCTTTGTACTAAAAGGACACAGGTTCCAGATCAAGTTGATTGGCAAATAGAAACATCTAGCACTGATTATATACTCAAATCATTCCACAGCATCAACGAAGGACAAAATAATGTATCCACTTCTGGTCAAGATGATACACTTACATAGTACGCAGCCCAGTACGAGACTTCATGCTTTAGCTCAGAATCTAGTTTCTTCAAAAGTTCATAAAGTAGCCTCTGGAATCAAAGGCCCATTAATCCATTAGGTAGGAAGGAAAGTACGCAACAATGAGATGTACAAGGCATAAAGAAAATGAGGGAAGACCTTTAATATGATCTCCGGAGGGATGCAATTGGTAAGAAGCTCATACAACTTTCCTCGAACTTGGAACAACCTGGAGAAGATAATGCAACAACATACAGTTACAAAATATTGGCAAACAAAACATAAATAATCCAAAATGTAAGCACCTCACAATCAATATGCCACGTAAAAAATCCTACTGTTGCTACTACCACTGACAGGAGAAAAAGTGATGCATTTCAAAGAGTAGAATAGAAATTCTTATGTTAACAAGTAGCCATCCTACTAAAAGACAACGAATACTAAGTGGGTGTGACATCATTTTCCTCTTCTTTTGGTGAAAAAGCATGACTTAAAAATTCAAGAGAAGCAGGATGCTCAACATCAGACATCTACAGCATGACATGGGAGAAGTTCATAAAACTTTTAAAATCACAGGCACATCAAGCCCTTCCAATTTGCCATATCACATGTTACAGCAGCAGTTCCAATTTAGACATTAACATATCTCAGGGTCATATGATTTTGCATCCATGACCCTTCAACTCATTTTTAAGACTCTTTTTTATCAGAAGATACAAGAGACACGCAAGAACAATTACAATTCAACAAATCGTAAGGACGTAAATCTCTAGAGGTTCCTAACCATTTAAATCAGGTTATGCATTTCATCAGGGAGGAGAAAATATGGTTCAGCTGCAAAGCAAGTGCCTTGAAGACAATTTTCAAAATAGCAGGACTATCAATAGGGCCGGCTCAAGCTCAGTCCGAAAAAAAGTCCGATGAGCCTAACCTTTCATCTGGCTGATCTGAAGTTGGGCCTAAATATTAGGGCCAAAGTATTTCTGAGCCAATCTCAGGCCCCTTATAAGCCCGGCTCAAAAATGAGTATGTACACGTGTGTGTGTGTGTGTGTGTGTAGGCATGGGCATAGTTCCATTTTGAATAGAGAACTGGACCAGACCGGACCGTGTTTGGACCGGAACCAAAACCGTAGAACCAGAACCGTCAAGGAACCTTAGGTAATGGTTTTCGTTCTGGTTCTCAAAAAAAATAAAAAATAAAAAAAGAACTCAAACTGGAATCATGGGGAAAAAAGGAAAAGGAGATAAAGTCGTGGGTTTAAAACCATTTCTTTCTTCTAGAAAGAAACTGCTACCATTTAGCCGTTTCTTTCTAGAAGACAGAAACCTCTAATAGCTGTTTCAAACGACTAAGTAACTGCAACAGTGCAACGGCTTTATGCCATTGCAACTTGCAAGTAACAGCTAAAATATTGCACAGATCCTTTTTTTTCTTTATTTACAATTTTGCCAGAAATTATTTCTATAAATACTTCTTAACTCTTATTTTTCCCCACATCAAAATTTATCTTCTCTCTCACATCTCTAATACTATCAATGCCTTTATTTACTTCCTAATTCTCTACTTCTTTTTTATTTGCTCAGTCTCAATTTTTTTATATTTTACTATTCACTTAATTCATCCAATATCTATAATTATAATTATTGGATTATTATTTATAAATTTTTTATTTTTACTTATTTATTGTCAAATGGCAAGTTTTGGTGGTGGTAGCTAGTCCTCAAAATCAACAAGCAAGAGCAAAAATATTTTGCGCAACATTAGCCCGAATGAAGTCTATGACGTTGATATTCCAACTCAAGAAAGCTAACACATGGAGACCATTGTTGAGAAGCAAACAATTGAAACCAAAGGAGAAAATAGCAGAGCTCCTAAGTCTGACATCTTCATGACACACTTTGCCAAAGTTGATGTAAATAGTCTCAAGCAAGTTACAGTTATTGTCAAAAATGTTACCAATACAAAAGAGGAGATGGCTATGGAAAGCATCACAAGCATATGAAAAGGTGTCATCCTCAATAATGCGGCATCAACAAAAAAACAACAAAAAAATTACCGGGCTTGCTACTTCTAACCTTTTTTTTTTTTTTTTTTTGATATAGTGAGAAAAGAAATAGGAATGAAATGGCAAAAATGATAGCTCTTGAACATTTTTCTATTAGTTTTGATGAAAAATTGGGTTTTAGAAAACATTGTCAAAATGCCATAACAAACTCAGTTCTGTATTCACATCAGAACTCCCAAAAGCTTGTTCTACAGAAAACCCTCATCTAGAAATTACTCCCATCACATTTTTATTGACCGCTTCAACAGGCACATAGTTGAGAGGAGTGAAATTGTTGCACACCCTTTGTCTTTTCACAAGATACATCAAACTTAACACTTCATTTAAAGATCTTCAAAATGAAAGTCAATGGAACAATTCATTTTCATCAGGACATATTTTTAAAAAATTGGCAATTGATCAGCTAGGACTACCTGATAGTGGCCAATCTTTGAGACAATTAAAAACCGCAAAGCAGCCCATAAAAATGGGAAAGAGGAAGTATGATTTCTGTGTAATAAAAGCACCATAGAAATCTCAACGTCCAAAACAATAGAATTGAGTAGATTAATGGAAGGAAATGATATTTCACATCTCTTCCGATTTTTCATCTTTGCTTGAAAAGAGAAACATTCTGTACTAGTATTTAATTTAGAAATTTTTTCGTGGGTATGACTTGTTGACCATCAGTAGATTGACAATGGAACTTAGAAGATGCCTCTGATTTCGCAAAGCAATGACAGTTCAGGTACAAAATTGAGCTTATACCACACTCTCTTATGTCCACTTCTCGTCTGCATGCAGACTTATTTCCAGATGTTAAGAAATTCAAGTTCGTATTGTCACTCAATTCTCAATGTCTGTCACCATCTCAATAGATATTTTTCAGGTAAAGATTAGATTGTATGTATTCTCAGAATAACCATCTTGCCTTAAAAGCAGTAGACCACCATTGCTGCAGAACTCTAAAGGCAATTTTCACAATTGACAAGAAGTGATGTGGAAGGAAAAAGCATGGATAAGGTCTCGAGTCTGACGCAAATATTTTCTTCCTTGTGACTTATCAAACATTCTCAAAATTAGGAATAACTCGAATCAACTATTATTTGGATTCTCCAGTTCTAATCACAAAATCTTCCCCATTAACTTCTTGTCAGTAATAGTTTATACAAAATTTTAAAAAACATACAGAATAAGCCTCTGATGAATCACAATACAATTAATAATTTGCAACATGATCTCCTCTTCTCTCTTGGTTCCTGTCTTTTGCATTTTTTCCCCTTTTCTCTTTTTTAATATGTCTCTAATCCTCTTTCTTAGCCTTCTTTCTCTCCATTTTTTATTTCTCATTCCTATGTCATCCATTTTTACATCTCATTCTCTCAAATTATCTTAAACTCGATTTCTATATTGTATACTCTACATTCTTCTCCACCTCTTTCAGTTCGTCCAATTTAAATAAGCAGCTAAATAAAGATCTTTTTCTGATCATGTTTTGGCTTGCATTTCCCAGATGTTCTTGTTTCCCATTCCAACAAGATACATTAAATCACAATGGTCCAGCACGCAATTACACAATCACAGTAAAGAAAATTCAAGTAAAAACATATGCAACAAACAACAATCTAGAAAAACCTTTTAGGGCTCTGCTCCTTCATTATGTCTGATGCTATTTCTGAAACATACTCTTCCCAATCCATAGGAGGATATTGCTTGGTTGTGCGTAAAAGGATACCTAAGAAATGAAAAAAAAACCAAGGATAACTACCCATAATCTAAAATCACCAGAAAATATTGCATGTCAAAATGCTTGATACAAATTTGCCTCAGGTTTCTTCATGTCAACCAGAGGCATTTGGACTTAACTGTTGAACTCGGCAAGTTTCAAATAACAATATTGCTCTCCTCAAACTCCTGTTAGATTTTTCAGCTATGCGTGCAGCAAATCCTGGAGGGAGTTGCAAACCTTCTTTCTTTCCAATAAATTCCAACACCCGAACAATCTAGATCCAAAAGAGGTAGGCAAATAGATATAAATTGAGAAAATTTTTAACTACACATACATAAAACTAAATTCTGGGGAGATACTACTGTAGTTAAGGTTGTATCCTAGATGCTTACACTGCCACAAGAAAATAAGGTTCTCAAAAGGATAATTCAAGCCAGCAAGCACTTGAACTCAGTGAACATCTTACTAAAATTATAAGCAGTACAAAAGCAACATGTTTACATGTGGTATGACATAAAATGTTTAAATGTCCAGCAGATAATATAAGAAGAATGCGAAAATAGTAACTAGTCCTTTCTGAATTTAGCAAGAAGAATGACTTCTGTTTTCCCCTTGCAGTCATAGCCTTACCACTCAGTACCGATGGGCCAGTAGAGGATGCTGTTAGCAGTCATATATGTGGTTTACAATTCTTTTAAAGATGCAGTACCGATGTGTAAGCCATGAATACTTTTAAAATGACCTGAAATCCTGTTGAACTGTTCTGCTATAGAATTTTCTATTTTTCTTTTCTTTTCTTTTCTTTTTTTTTTTTTTTGGAATATTTTTTTTGGCGGAGGCTAGTTTTCTAGCATGCCCTCATGCTTATGTTAAACTTTCAACAAAACAGAAGAAGCAAAACTTCATTATGAATACTCTTTAAGAAGTCATTCATCTACGAGTTTCAAAGCTAACCCATATTTCATTTGATCTGATGTGATAAAATGATCCGTGCAGCCATTATCACTGTCTTTCTGCCGTACCCTTCTATCAAAAACATTAAACACTGACACAGAACCACGGTAAATGTCATACATGAATATTAGTGGCATTCTAGTTCAGTTTTTTTAAGCTACTTCAAGACCAGATTTTTGGAAAAAGCTATTTTAAAAAATAAAATTGTTACCTAGTTTTAAACGTTTAGGTAAACCAAAAGTTTTTTGAAAAGAATCTAGAATATTGCTCCTAAAATGCCAAAAAAAATTTCATTTTATGTGACTAATGCTTGACCATAATTTCGCACTTCATATGTTTGCAACATTAATCTCAAAGCCAGCACATATTCTTAACCCACATACGCCAGTTGACATACAGGAACCACCTTAAGTTGTACTTAACTGTAAGCTTTTTCTTATAAATGGTGGAGAAAAAAATTGCTAACAAAAAGCCTAGCTAGGTGCACCCAATCAAAGCTGCAAATCTTTTTCCTTCCATGCATTGAATTCTGCATACCATCTGTCCCTTAAGCCTTACCTAAACTTTGCATCTTATTAGTGACCTAGGACATTCTTGAATCTCAACTCAAACAAGGCCCAAAATACCTTTTACAACACTTAACATGTATTGGTAACATTTATAAACCCAAAACCAATACATAGGTAATTATCGTCTTTAGAACTCTTAACCCATAAGAACTTTTACATCAGCATTAAGTTACTTGTTCAAAATTTTCAACATCGATCTCTACTATAATAATCACAAATCAAAACTTTCGAACAAATCATGGAAAAGAAAAAGTTTGTGAGTCTATCAGCCAGCCCAAAAATAGGCTTTGACTTCTCAGGGTTCTCATGGAAAAGAAAATGATTTTATATAGAACTGAACATTGACAGCTTCTCGGGGTTCTCAAAGCAGCTTAACATTTAAAATCTTTGGTAACCACATACAGAAGCATACAGAAATACACCTAGTTAACACACATTCTAACCAAAGGCCTGTCCCCACGGTAAGGGATACAGGGACCATTTCTTCACAGGGATGAACTGAAAGCAGACCTGTATATTCTTAAATTTACAGCAACAATAACAATTCAGTCTTTTTCCCACTAAATGGGATCGGCTATATGGATCATATGTCGCCATTGTACTTGATCAAGGCACGTGTTCTCATTGAGGTTTAAATATAACGAATAGTCTTGAATTTCTACATCATTTTTTTTTTCAACATACAAACCACCCGCTCCCCCCAAAAAAAACTGAACCAGCGACAAAACAAAAGCCAAAAAAAAAAAAAATCACATGCAGTCATAAACGAAAGAAAACTTTCTATTTTGACCAAAATACAGTGATGTATCACTAACCTCACTTTCAGTTGGCGCACTTATTCGGACATTGAGGCAGCGAGAGCGAACTGCTTCAGTGACCTTTGAAGAACTATTGCAGCACAAGATCAGACGGCATGATGCACTATATTTCTCCATTGTCCTTCTGAGGGAGTGCTGGGCTTCTCTTGATAGTTTGTCAACCTCATTAAGCACCAAAACTGGAGAACAACCAAAAAAAGGAGAAAAAGGAATTCAGTGCAAGCAACATGAAATAGCATCATCCAGGAAGCTCCACGCAATCCATGACTATGCTTACATTTTTCTCCCTATTATATGTCAGGCAGTTCTTCCAAGCTTGTCTTTGAAAGGTGAAGGAAAGAGGCTAAGAGCATAACCACTAAATATTTAACTATCAAATGAATAGGACAACACAGAAAAATTCCTAATGAAGAAAACCCGAATAAAAATACAATTCATAATCTTAGAAAGCAGCCAGCACAACCAGCAATACAGAGTCAAATTCTTTCAAAATTAACAAGAGAGTCTCCATTAATCTCATCCATGAGAAAAAAAGCCGCAAAAAGAGGAAAAAAATCATAATGCAAATTTCAATTGAACATAGTATTGGTTTTCATTGAAAGAGCAAGAAAATAAGGGACAAGAACAAAGAGGACACCCATGAGCCCGCAATAAGCATTACATATGGACCCAAGGTCCAAGGTAATGTTCAGAGCAGAAATATGAAAGGTGGATCGTTCTTTCAACATGTCAGTGTAGCCTTTGAATGGAGGCCATGAACGCCAAACTTGTATTATTTTAGCAGTGGTTAAGTAGCAATTTATTCACGAAATAACTTTAATTGATCAAGTAAACCCCAATAAAAATGAAAAACATATGCTTTATTATCCTCAGCCAGAAAAGAATTCGAAAGATATTCAAACTCTACAGACATTTCAAAACCACTGGGTATGTGCCTCCTATTCCTCAGTACTAAAAGCACACAATCTGGTTGTTGGTATGCCTCAGTGTGAAAGAGAAATGCCCATAACCTGTGCACTTCATTCAAACAGTGAAGTATGCATATTGACAATGCACCAAGAATACTTCTTCAAACTATTTTCTATGAAATTTTTAAAAAAAAGGGTTCAAAAGAAAAGATAAAAATTTTAAAAGACACGGAATATCTAGCAAAAATATTAGGTTAGAGAATATGCCCACTCATTGCAATTATAAAGCCTGTCCAACTAGTGATACCCAAGCAAAGCCACCCTTAGATGTTGTTGATGATGGCCATAAGGAGGTAAAAAGCATTTATTACAATCTTTTCAGAAAAAACTTGAAAAGAACAAAATTGATTCATTAGTTACTGAAACCATACGACGTCCCTATAAAGTTTCATCTTCACAATCTGTTAATTCATTATGCACATAATGATGACAAATGCAAAGTTTGGAATTCTTAGCGATCATATGCACACAAAAAAATTCCACAATGCTCCATTGGCAAAAAGTAACAATACTTTTAAAGACTGACTGACACACAAACATCCAGTTTTTCAAGGCATTCTCTTTTAGGGGCATTCTTTATTTTGTTAAGCCTACAATAGATAGATTCTTGTGTTTTAAATACTTGGATGACCAAGTACTTGAGCATTAAAAATTGGATTCAGTTTCATACTTGCTTTAGTTCCTTTAATCTTTCTTCCCGTATCTTTCAATTTGTCTGATCTTTTTATCCATAACTTAGTATTTTGCCATCAATTGGTCTGACATCAGAAAAGGAAAAAGGTTCCTAACAAGATCAGAAAGCCAACTATTTGGACCTCCTAGGTCTGTATATTTTAGCAGCAAAGTAGGCATCAGATCCTTAAGACTTCGACAGGGAGCTGTCATAAATTAGCATACTTTAAAAGCACAAATAAATATTTCACCTTTGAAACCCTTCTTTCCTTTGGTGTCAAGGGGCCTATTTTTTGCCATTTCTTTGATTATTTCTTGAACAACATATCTGTCCTGAAATCCCGCATCAGCAGGATTCATTTCCACATGGTGGGTGCTCAACAATGTTGTAAGTTCTACATCAATTGTACGAGTCCCTGCCTGATATAAGCCATCAAAAGGTAATCAAATAAGAAAAGCTAATGCGCCAAGCCACTAAATTTAAATCCTTAGAACCAACAGACCAATATATAATCACTAGGCCTTTAAGTTTCAAAGATGCAAATTTTCACTCAAAAGCTCTGCATAAGACATGAGAACCTGGAATAGCAAGGAAAATAAAAACTGAAAGGAAATTGTTTTAATCGGAACGTTTTTTGTAGTCAATGGTGATTGTACCAAAAAAGAAAAAGAAATCATTATTTCTTTTATGTTAGACCTCATTTTCGATTCTTTAACTTTATCAATTTTCATCCGCAATACAATCAGCACAAGCTCAATTATTTTATTAGTGGGGAAAAGAAAAAAAAAAAAGAAATCATGTTTCTCGTTAGAATTTCGTTCATTTTCGTCTACCAACATAAAAATGTCATAACTTCTCATCTTACTCAGAACCACAAACATCCCAAATGTCTCAAATTCTGCAAAATTACAAAACTTTGAAACTTTTATAAAATAAACTAAAAAAAAAAGAATAGGGCAAAACTTTTCAGCTCATCGCCGCATCATAAAATAAGTTTATCGCATTTTGGATCTCAGATAGACTTGCTGGGGAAAAAGAAAAAGAAAATATGCTTACATCAACTTTCCATGTTTTATTTTCTACCTTCACCTGCAGCCAAATAATGATAACAATAATTTAAAAAAAAAAGATTTTACCACGTTAATTATTTAAAAAGAAAAAAAAAAGGAAATTTAACAACCCAGAAAAATTAACCTTATCGGCGCTAGGTCCGAACATCTGGC
>JAMWEH010001128.1:0-20664 GCA_024721245.1 Mitragyna speciosa | reverse complement strand
CCAGCAACGTCGAAGCATGGCCAAGTGGCTGATTTGGACGCCAATGATCGAAACTACGGCTCTCGGGGGGAAGCACTGTGCTCGATTTCTGATGTTTCTTTGCTAGAAATAATAACAAAAGCTCATGGGAGGCCTCATGGATATCGAAAAGTTATGAAGGTACAGTTAGTTTTGCAGTTTTGTTTCAGTTGCATGTTCAGTATCTTTGAGCCTGTATTTGCAGAACTATTGCTGTTCTTATTATATTCTTTGCAGGGCTGCAAGAGTTTATACCTTGGAATCAATGATGATAGACATGATGTGGGTACAACAGGTAAAGAGTTATTACTGTTGTCTACCATTGTTTTACATTTCTAAAGGTGCTTTTTTCTACCTAAGAAAAGGGGATATGCCTGTGATCTTCTCTTGGCTCTTCACCTTGATCTCAAGACAAAAAGGTTTAAAAAGAGACTGCACATGCAATCACAGAATTTTTTGCCAACAATTTTTAAAATCGTTTAATTATTTTTGGCATCTAATTGAAATATTAAATGAATTTTGGGAAGGAGAAAAGGGCCAAGACAGTGACATACATGGTAAAGCTTGTTTGTTTTCTGGATAATATTATGAATATATAGCAGGTGAACATGTCAACCAACAAGCTTCCATTCTATTTAGCATTACTTCTTGTAAACTATCTGATAATCTGAAAATTGTGAAATTCTATGCACTATTTGCTACAGTTGGTTTGAAATATAAGAGAGAAAGAATAGGTACTCTGGCATTAGAATTCGCTTTAGGTTCAGTGAAGTGATGACTGATGTGTATTTATATTGTTACGATTTTTGTTTACTTCATTGCTTGATATTTTGCCATTTGCAGTTGTTGTTCGTGATTTATTCTATAACCAACCAGTTCGGAGGAAGCATATGCTATCCAGGTATTTAATTGATTTGTGGGTGACAGTTTCTAATCCTCCACAACAACGTTTACTTAATGGACAGTGCCAAATACTGATGTATGCTATTTGTGATTTGTGTATCTGAATTGGAAGCCTCAAGAAGGTCCTACACTTGGTCAAGAAGTCTGTGCTACGGATTGCGCTGGTGCACCCTGGGGTGTCCTTCAGAGTTGTTGATATAGAGAGGTTTCTTCTTTTAGTTTAGCCTCAATATAGCTATTTTATTCTATATAGTTACATTCTTTTTATTGGGCTGCAGCGAGGATGAATTGCTTAGTACACATCCTTCCCCTTCTCCTTTGCCACTATTGTCCAGTAACTTTGGAATTGAAGCTGCCTGTTCTTTGCATGAGCTCAAAGCCTCTGAAGGAGATTTCAAGCTTTCTGGATACATGTCTGGTCCATTTGGTATTTTGTCTCTGAAGGTATTACATTTCAGACTATTATTTTTAAAAACTATAAAGTGCTGCATCTTTTTGTTTATTGTCAAATTCCTAATTCATAGGTGCTTGAATTTGCAGGCTTTTCAATACATCTGTATCCACATCTTTGTATATTACTATGATGTACAAAAGCTTAAACCTCGGTGACAATTGGTATTTGGAGGATTGACCATCTTGTGCATCCGTTTTCTTTGACCTCAAATAATGCAGATATCAACTCAAGGTTTGTCTGCAAGGGACCAATACATAAATTACTGAATCAGCTGGCTGCAGCCTATTGGGACAACAAGAAATTTAGCATTGGGGTCCAAAATAAGAAGCGAAGTAGATCTCAGATTTACCCGACATTCATATTGAATGTCTCTTGCCCAAGATCTTACTATGACACAACTTTTGAAACGTTAAGAAACTCTGTTGAATTCGTGGTAACAATTTCATTTACTGGTTTCTTCATCAATTTCAGTATTTGTTTTATTATTGACCATGAGTTATTGTGATATTTTCTTATTTACATTCTTTTAAGCTTGAAATTATCAAAATTATAAAGATGCATGAACATAGATAGGAATGTTAAGGTTAATTTGTAAATTTCACTTTTGGATAACTGCTTTTTTAAGTATTTCTATTCAGTGATTCTGAAAATTTAATTGGATTTGTGTTAATTTCTCTGCCTTTAAGCTTTTAATTGTCTGAATTGCATGTTGTTGATAATTGCATCTGTGCTTTTCCTTTACATGATGAGGCTTTTGAGTGATCTTTCTATGGAATTACAATCTAGTTTTTACATTAATCTCAATAAAGAAGTCACCTGAATTTGTTTGTAAAGAATGACCTTTTATTTTGATTTTGAATATGTTATACTGTGTAGATGTAATTTCAAATTTTCATAATTACCAGTTTTGGGCTGTCTCAGGATACAGTTACTTTAAGTTCACAGTTGCTATGATTTTGATTTATGAATTTTCTCTGTGAGCAGTAAGTGGAATCTCAATTTCTGCTGGAGCCCATATTTACAATTAAATCTGCATCCACAACTAAAGTGACCTTTTCTTATGCATAGATATATGCCTATAGAAAAAAGTTCCTTTTTTACTTGTGCAGTGTCCATTAACATGTTTAGGAAAATAATAGCTTTTTCACTTGCATGCAATCATATGCATCAACTTATCTTGGAAAGAAATATTGTAATTTGTATTCTCTATCAACTTTTCTGTTGTTGTTATTTGGCTTGCTTTTATGGGTGATTTAATTGACTCAAATACAAAGGTGAATCTTATTATCTAACCTCGTATTACATTGATGTTGTTATTATTGCTTTGTATGGCTTGTCAATGTGTTTGAAGAGGAGATGTGCCCTCTCTATGGGTATCATTTTCATGTTGGCCTCAAGACCGACAAACATCTCTGGCTCAACAATTCGAATATTCTGTGGCATTTCCTTTTGTATTTGGGAAAGTTCTCTTTCTTTTATTTGGCAATTTATTCTTGTACTCTTTTCCATTTTGTTTGCAGGATTGGGATCCTGTGCTTGTTTTCATTCAGAATGCTGTCACTGATTTTTGGAGTGAATATAAATCCAATGGTAAATGCTGATTTCATTGCTTAAGGGTAGATTTTTCAGATGGCATAAACTTTGTTGAAGAACATAACCATTATTCCACATGATGACCTGCTGAAGGCAGACGCAAAATTATTTTCTGCAGAAAATGATTTCTCTCTTTTTTTGTGAAACATCCTTGACCATGTTGCAGCAGACAGAGCCTAATGAACATTCGCCCCAAGCAATTTTATGAATTTGCTACTTAATTTGCACATGCTTTCTAGATACAGTTTGTTGGTTATTTTCGATGGGATATTTATTGGGTTGCTGAAACCAATTTCTTTTGAAGATTTTCCAGTGAATAGTGGAAGTGGGAGAAAGAGGAGCAGGACCAGCAAATGCCAGGCTTTGCCTGAGGCTTCCTCTTCTGAAACTCAGAAACGAATAGAAGATTGTAATTTTTTGTCTGCCGGGCGAGAGAATTCATCTTCATCTCAAAAGTCTTGTGGAGATGCTTCTGAATTAAACAAGTGCCAAACAGATGCCTTATTCATTCATGATGATGGCCGTGCCATTCAACTATGTGGGGTGACAGCCAATAGAAAGATTCACAAAACCATGCAGCCATCTGGTGGTTATTTTTCAGATGAATATGATCTTTTAGTAAAACAGTTATCCACTAAAGATGCATGCAGAAAGGAAGTAGACAATTTTGTAGATTCACAATGGCAGGATGAATCTTTTGAAATGGAGGACTGGGTAAACAAGTCAAAAAAAAGTCCACCATACACTCTTTCTCATGAATTTGGTGATGATGCAGATGTCAACCAGGTATTTAGAAAACCAACCCAGCTGAGTTGCTCGAGAGGAAGATGTCTGCAAGATGTTGGGCCATTTTTTGTATGCAAAGCAGGAATTGAATTTAAAAGTGATGACTTCAGTATGCAGCAAAAGTGGCTTGACATTGATGAGGGGGTTGATTTTGGACGACAAGATGATATCGATAAGCTATTTAAAGAAAGTTTGTCAAGAAAAAATGAAATAAAACCTTTGTGGTCCTTTTCCAGGTGCACAAATCAACATGACACAGTAGCAAATTCAAACATTTTGTCACAAGATTTGAGGTCATCATTAATTGCCGGAGAATGTTCAGGGGAAGAGAACTGCCTTCTGTCTGATCCGTTTAAACATATTGAGCAACTTAGCCATAATGAGCATTCTTCTACTTCTGAATGGTCCCCACTGGCGGAAAATTCCTTGTTTGATGGTGAAAATGGAAGTTTTGAATTTGGTGAGGGTACTAGATGTGCCTATTCTCCAGATAGAGAAGGGGATTACTGCAAGTTAGACTTTAATACAGCCATAAATGGTTGGGACCAACAGAACTGCACTGAATTTTCCTCTGATTGTGAGTTTTCCGGTCTTCAGGGAGATGTTAATGAGATTGGAGGACATAGGATTAAGGACAACATATTTCCTGATGAAATGGATTTGTTGCATATACACTTTTTTGACAAAAATGGTCTTTCAAAATTTTTGGATCCTTTGGATCACAAATCATTGCGTGCTCAGTCCAGCAGGAATAAGTATGGGAGGACCCCAATAAGGAATGAAGAAACTATGTTTCATCACAAGGGAGTGAGAAGAAGCCATTCAGCTCCTCCATTTTACAAGCCGCGAAGGAAGTATTTTGCTCTGAATCACTTATTGAATTCGGAAGCAGGAAGATTTAATTCTCCTGCCATCAACAATGGGTCTTCTTTTCCAGGTGCTATGCAATTTTCTATAAAGCAACATGTGTCCAAGAATAGGAACAAGAACAACTATTTTGAGGGCTTGTTTGTTGTGCAGGGACTAGTAACTTAAAGCATAAGCAGCAATCATTTGGTCAGTGTCACTCTCCTTCAAAGGCAAATTATGTGGATGATTCCCTGTCTGTTCCCAGGTTTGTATCATTTTTGTTTCGTAATTTTGTTTTAGGATGTTAGCTCTAAGTTGTGATATGTTAGATTTAACTAGTAGATCTCTTTTTTGGATGCAATATTAACCTTTTTCAGACTGGAGAATAAAGAACTCCAAAACAAAGGTCAATGTGTTGGAGGCTGCATTTTAAATCCAGTTGAAGGTAACTGCCTTATCATTAGTAGCCAAAGAAACTATTTTTAGTAGCTGTTGATAGACATATTTCCATTTGCTAGTCCAACTTTGCTATATATATATTTTTTCACCTTCTTGGAGACTGACATTCTTGCATGACATCATATCTGCAATGATAAACCCACAAAACATGACTGTCAAGTTGTCTTTTGTACAAATCTTTGTTCACAAATTTTATGGAGCTTCTCTGAATCTAAAATTTGGTTACTAAAATGTGCTCATGATAATAACTTATTTTCTGCCTATGCAACTCTTTTAGATTCCTTGCCAAAGGACAATCAAAATGTTCTAGATTCTGGTGTCAAATGGAGGAACAGTTCCCCACAATCTGCAGTCAGTACCTTCCTGATTTCTTATATTGTTATATAAGCCATGCAAACTTCTTTCTGGAAGTATGCTGTTTGATTGTTTGTCTGAAAACATTACCTTGCCACTTAGGTTGTAGTGAGTTCACTAAATACTCGAGATCATGATCCTGTGCTAGACATCTCGTCTGGCATACTGCATCTTACTGGGGATTCATTGGTTCCTAGTTCTATTGACAAGAACTGCCTCAAGGATGCCAACGTTCTTCAACAGGTTGATAAGAAATTCATTCCCGTAGTGGCCGACAGAATACTTGTTATTATAGATCAGGTCCGCATTTGCTGCTTTTGAGACATGAAAGATATATTTTATGCTCTTTTTTTTGGGTTGGTATTCCTTGCTTTGTTTTATGCTTTTTGTTGTTGTCTGGCATTCTGTGCTTTATGTGGTATGATACCCACTTCATTTCTAGCTTATGCGATCATCTTTATTACTGTGTGTTTGGCTAGACTTTTGCTCATTGTTGTAGCTAATAAGTGCAAGGTTTTTGGAATGATTAAAGGATTTTAACCTGTACAGAAATTTTTAATCCAAGAATTTTTAGATACTGTCAGATCAAGTTGTACATAAATATTAACTTAGTCTAGGTGTAGATATGCCTGTGTTGTGTTTTGTTTAAATTAAATTTTACATGCCTGTCTGGATGAATGTGGAGATTTTGGGAGTTGATTGGTTCCTGCATCTTCTTGTTTTTCTACCTCACTGATGATCTTCTACAGCATGCTGCGGATGAGAGGATCCGATTGGAAGAACTACGGCAGAAGGTAAATTGGTTTTATAATTGATCAACTTTAATTGCTGTCCATTATGTCTAACATATTGAGTATATATTTTAGGTGTTATCCGGAGAAATGAAACAAATTACGTATCTAGAAGCGGAGCAAGAATTAGTACGTTGGTTTTGGGAGTTGTCCTTTTTTTATTGAAGAGCTGATCTAGACTCAAAATAATTTCTCAAGTTCACTGGAGGACATTCTTATTTTTTTCCAAAATCATGTCTCAGGTCCTGCCTGAAATTGGTTATCAGTTACTGCGCAATTATGCTGATCAAATTCATAATTGGGGTTGGATCTGCAACATCTACGGCCCAGGCTCAAGGTCCTTTGGAAAGTAATTTCATGATCCTCTTTCTTCGGCAAGCAATGTATCTCTATCACTTAAGTATCACAAAAAATGTGGCCTTGCTCACAAGAAAGCACGAGGCTGCCATGGTTCTCAGTTTCTGATTTCATTGTACATTGGCTTCTGATGTTCACTTGGCATTTAGATTTGAAGGCAAAATGGGTTTTTATCTATTTTTCTAAGATTTTCTTTTTTCTTCATGCAGGAACTTGAATGTGCTATACCGGCAGCCTACTATTGCTAAACTTATTGCGGTAAAGCTAGTTTTCACGATGTTTCAATGCTTTCCCTTGCGCAACCCATAAAACCCACCCAAACCAACCGCTCCTCACGCTGTACAAGTGTTTTTGTTTTCAGAAAGTCCAGAGATATCGAATATAACTTTTGTAGAAACTGTCTTTGAAGTGTCTTTAATTGGTGTTTGATCAATTTGCTCGATGAAAGTAGCGAAAGGCATGCATGAAATATTTAGGATAACTTCTGATGCTGATAGTATGTGACATTTTGTTTACAAATATTCAAAGAAACTTGCTGAAAATTTCTGTTGTTGCAATGCAGACCACCACTTTTCGTCCCTGATTTTCATCATAAACCTGATTTTTTCCCCCCCTGAATCTACAGGTGCCATGTATTTTGGGTGTAAATTTAACAGATGTTGATCTGTTAGAATTTCTTCAACAGGTAATTCAGCAGATTTTGCCCACTGTTGACTCTCATTTGTCTCTCAGACTTTGTTCATTTTCAATGGGGTGCTTCGCTACCTTTCTTCAAAATAACTCCGATCTCATTCTAACTTGTCTTTATTGCTGTATAGCTTGCTGATACAGATGGATCAGCAACGGTACCACCTTCAGTTAATCGAGTCCTTAATAACAAGGCATGCAGAGGTACAATTTTAACATCTCAAATGCTAATCAAGTTCACTTCTGGGTGAATGAATCTCATGAACATTATTCAAGAAGTTGGAAGAGCATATAGTTGCTTATCTTTTGTTATTGATTTGGGGTTTACTTTTCTTACTCTACTTCATCCTTTTGACTGGGGTTTTCTTTTCCTAGTCGTCACCCCCCCCCTCCCCCACCCAAAAAAAAAAATATTAGACTAAATACTAGGACAGAAAGTGAGAAAACAGAAATGAAAAAGAAGGGAACCTTTTCCATTGATCTCATTTATCAAATTTGAATCCTAGGTGCAATTATGTTTGGTGACACATTGCTGCCTTCAGAATGTTCACTCATTGTTGAAGAGCTGAAGCAGACTTCATTATGTTTTCAAGTGAGTACAGAATAGTTTATATATGGTCTCAATTACCAATTTATGGGTATCTCTGTGGTCGTGGACCCTGGGGAAAGCATGCTACTCAAATTGCAGCATGAAATACTGATTATGAGTTTGTTTTTGCAGTGTGCTCATGGGCGACCAACAACAGTTCCCCTTGTCAACCTGGATGTCTTGCATAAGCAGATTGATAAGCTTGGACTATGCAGCAGTGGTACAGACGAGCCATGGCAAGGTCTGCGCAGGCATGAAATTAGCCTAGAGCGTGCTGCACATCGCTTAAGCTCAGCTATAGACTAGCATTGTGGACAAACCTCTTGTTACCTCAAGAATTTCATAAACAGATGGCTAAAACAATTCCTGATTTGGTTGTTCAGTGAGCTGCTATTGTGGAGATTAAGTTGATGCAAATGCAACTTCTGTTTTCGTCTATCAGCTTCCAAGTCAAAGGAAATTGAGCCTGCTTTATTGGTTGGCATCCTTTGCTAGCTAAATTTGGTAAGTGGATCAACTAGCTGTTGCTTGCTTTAAGTCGGTATAAATGGTGTAGAAAGTGATTCAGTCGATGCTGCACGCTGAAGATAAACTAGCCAACTTCCTGTCATCATTACACATATTCTACATGTATATCAATGCCGTTAACATGTATACTGGCACATATTCTTTGAATTGCATATATTTCGGTATGTGACAGTTGCCGACTGAGCACTTTACACAATACAGAGCGCCCCCCCCCCCCCCCCCCCCCTCTCCTCCTCCTCTTTCTCTCTCCCCTTTTCCCCTTTTTTTGGAGGGAGAAGGAAATTGTAATTTGTACACGTTCTGTAATTACTTTAGAACCAAATTAGCTTGGCTTATCCATCCTGCAGACAAGAATGCACGTGTGATGTAATACAAATCATGAAAATCTTTTCACAAACAAATTTTTTCTTTTGTTAGTGCCAATATGCAGCTAAACTTTTGCGTGCCTTGGGCGCGTCATGGTTTGTCGAGAGAACATTTTGGGGGTTATGGTTCGTCGAGAGAACATTTCAGGGATTAATCCTTCGTACATTGATAGTGTAAAGATGTGTTTATGCTAGCAGCTTTGGATGCATGATATTTGTCCTTTATTCAAAATTGATATTCTCATCCACACGTGACATAAGACTTGGTGCTTTCAATGAAGGTTACTGGCGTGCTGCACAACCAGTCGAAAAGTGAAGATATAGATAGTCTGGCGGTTCATAATTCATGGCCCCCTATTTCAAATCTGGGATGTTGAATAAAACGTCGTACTTCCCCAAATAAATTCTTCATTTCATAGCGTATAGAGGAGGAGGTGGCATCAATCTAGCCTCTTCAAGACAAACTAACAGGATTATACAACCAAACTTCAGTAGCGGATTTTTACATGAACACCTCCCAGAGATGAAGCAACAAAAACATTCAGTCCCATTAGTCATGCCAAGTTACTGGTTTTGAAACGAGATATTGGATAGTATCCTCGCCGAAAAGAGAGACAACCAAAACAAATTCTCATCTAAATTCATCAGTTCCAGAGGACGAAGATATAGTTGATACACAAATAGCCTTGAAGAGGCCACGAAGATCAATAAAATCATTCTGTTTCCGTCAAGGCAAAAAATATTCTATGCACATAAATGAAAATGATAAATCTATCCTTTTAACCAACAAAAAATAAGTTGGAGAGTTACGAGCTGTTTCTGGAGTCCTGAAAGTATTTGCCAAAATAAAATTTAACTACCGTTATTTCCAACATCAATAGCTGCACATAGAGCTTTCCAGATGGGCACTAACATCTTAACAGGTGGATATGATTCCTGGAAATTAAATTCAAACAGTTTAAACAAAAACAGTTTGTGAGAGGGTGGCATTGGCAAAATCAAATAGTGTAGAACTTTGACTGTAGTAAGAATGTACGAGACCCTATACCTTAATGACCAACATAAGTTGTTCTTCTCCACGTATAATCAGTGCTAGGCTCCAGTAACAAGTAACTGGTGTCACACATTCATTCAACACAGGTTTCAAGATCTTGCTAATAGGAACAAAGCGGCGAATCACTCTCCCACTGTTAGAAAAGAGTGCTGTGTCAGAAATTTCTCGGATGAGGAATTAGGAGAAAAAAAACTTGATGCTCTGCATTGCCAACAAGAGGATAACAATGCACAGTAGCAACTATACTTTGGAGAATGGTGTTTTTTAAGTAGATTTGCTGAAAAATGATAAGTCAAAATATGTGTCATTTATTGGCAAGCTAATTTCTTAAAAATGGACTTTTTCTCCGAAAGCCACAAAATATATTTCGAAATTTCTTTTGCAGCAACCAAAGCGAAAATTTAAAAGATCACATCCATTCCAAGATCGAGAACCTTCTATAATGAGTCTCCAGCTGAACTCCAAAAGCTGGCAGAATGATTACAGACTCTGCGATAGACAGGAAAAAAAAAATTGAATCAGTGATGGATCTTGATGCCTTGCACACGTGAAATGAAAATTGCAGTCCTTTTGTAGGGATGAAAATGGAAGGAAATCTTGCCAAAGGAAAAAACAAAAGCAAGAACTAACAACTTCCAACAAAATTTTGAGGAATCTTGTACGTAGTGTAAGGTGTGATTAACGTTAGATGGCACTTATAAGGACAAGTATTTTATGGCAACAGCTTATACACAGAGAGGGAGCAGTGATGCAATGTTAGGGGTACATCATCTGACATAAGAGGTTTGACACATGGAAAGAACGTCTCTGCCTATGCAGTATTGCATCGGAAGGCTTATATATTTTTATGGCAGCAGATACGTGCACGTACAGCTATAAACAGATGTAAGTATAACATCTGTGCTTCTACTATCTCAAGCTTCATAATTTTTTTCCTCAAAACTTGTTTCTCTTAGACCAAATTATCCTATCTGCACCCCATTTGCTCCCCTTGATACTGCGATAAAGGCCATAAATTTAAAATATGAATTAAGGATAGACATCTGACTTCCAAAGCACTACAGCTTTAAGACTGGGGAGTGTTAACAGATTAATGGAGTCCTTAAATAAAATTTCACAAAACTTCATATTTTCAACTCAGAATATCCTAGTTTGCAGCTCTTTACCTTTCTTAACCAGCTTTCGCGAAAATAATCTGACAATCAATGCTATAAGAAGTAAACTCCCTGGGAGAACAGTGACAGAAATGCCCTGCATTTGTACATTCTCACCACGTTAGACACAAATAATCCACCAAAACCTTTGTCCTTACACAAGACTTTTGAGAAGAAAACTGTCAAACGACCACATTAGTGCACTTCATCATAGGCCCATCACGATAAAGGAAACGCCTAGAATTGTAAACAAGAAATGGAATCTTTCATGGACATGACAAACTTTTTCATTAATCTTCTAAAATTTGGTTCCTCCAAGTTGAAACTAAGAAAGCAAAACAATCAATACCAACAACAATGGCAGTGGCACATAAAAAGAACACAGTTCAAAATACACCTAACAGACATTTCAACAAACAACTAGAATGCAAGTTTTAATAAAAAAAACCCAGCCCCCAACTTCAACAAAACATGTAACCTGTTTGAGAACAAATGTGGTGGTGGGAGTCGCAAGGAGAAGCAGAGCCAAAAAGCATAAAGTGAATATCTTTATTCTAGAGGTTTGAACAATAATGTGATGGACATCTATGGCTTCAGGCGGGCCTTTGTGAATATCATGTATGTACTTGTATCTAACATTTTCAATTGAATTACTTGCTGCTGCTGAGGATTTACACATTCTTTACCTCACTGTGGAATCTTGGAATGCTAGCTACTGTGTGTACTATGTGCTTAAAGGGGGGACGGAAGCTGGGCTGGGTTTTGCTAGTAGTCAGGCCAAAAATTTAGCAGTTCAGACCAATAAAGGAGGTATGTTCGGCTCGGAATTTTACGTAAACGGGCATAAATTAAAAATGCTTGGTTTTATGTTTTGAAGGTGTTTTACATTGTGTTCGAGTTTGGCATTTATTCATTCCCAATTTTTATTTATGTACTCTGCACAAACTAAGGAGGCGTTTGGTTCAAATTTCTCAATCACTATCACTATGGGTATCATTAACCCTATTATGAGTATGGGTTTTGATGATTCCCCCAACATGTTTGGTTTAATAATGGAATGGGTATCATTGTAAGAATATTTGTTTGGTATATTGAAATGACTTTCAAGTAAATTTTAAAATTTTAAATTTTTATTTATGATATACGTATTTTTTAGATTTCTTATTTTGTATATTTAAAAAAAATTAAAAAGATTTCTTCAATTTTAAATATAGTCATGCTCTAATTTGAGTTTTATGGAAATGATAATCTTAAAAAAAAAGTTATTTTTATTATATTAACAGAGAGTATTATATATCTTTGATTTTCAATACAATTTTTTATAAAATTATTGAATGTAAAAAAAATGATTAAAAAGAATTTTTATAAGTTGCTTAACTTTTTCAATGTGAGACGGGGTATTACATTCACCCCTTCTTATTAGGCTTTGCGTTCTCGCAAAGTCCAATCCATGCATACATGATTCGAACTGTCCACTTAGTTGTGGAGGACATGCATGCATACTTAGTTCCTCCACTACTTTGCGTAGTCCGACCCAATACCATAGACCCAGTCTCACTCCGTGTAGAGACCACACGAGATTTGCTCTAATACCATTCAGTCACGCCTCGAGCCCGTGGGCTAGCGCGTGACCAGAGTCTGAGCAGTTAAGTCTAACTTTTGGGCTCCGTCCTCGCTAGCCCAAAATGAATATACCAAGTTAGACTTGAGTGTTTAAACTTAACTTATACATTGGTCTAAGTTGCTTAACTTTTACAATGTGGGACGGGGTATTACATTGCAGGCATAGTTTCTAATTAATATTGTGATGCTAACAGATTGAAAGTGCGAAAGCCTAAAGAGGAAGAAACCTCCTACTATTTCATTCTCTCCACTGAAGTTAGAAAGTAGCATGAACGTTCCACTCGGGCTCCTAACCACGAATGTGTTGTTTCCCCGCGACCACAGCCGTTTTGATATATGGGTTGTGAATGCGATTGGACAATCTTCCTTAAAGATATGAACAGCTATGGCTGCAGGAAAGATGGCAGATAGTACTATAAGAAAGTACAAAGCAGAGAAGTTTGAGCTGGACGGGATTTTCTTTTTCTTTGTTTTTCATCTCCATTTTTACAGTACAGAAGATGAACAACCCCGAAGGAATTAAAGCCCTCTAGCGGTGCATGAACACATGCAACTACACACACACACACACAAATAAAGACAAAAGCTTGCTAGGAAAGAAATAGTAACCAAAATAACTAGTAATAAGAAACTGACTAAAGCAGAAAAAAAGCACAAAAAATACAGAAACAAAAAAGCGATTCCAAGGAAAAAAAAACATTGAAAATACAAGATTTAAATGATAAGAGGTAAAGCTTAGAGCTCTCTGGAGTTGGACAAGAACATCAAAGATTCAGAACTTGAAAATTCATATATGAGCCAAACAACTAATCCTACTGTTCAGCTCCAAGTATTTTAGACATGGTAAAATGTATTTCCAAATTTACCATCATAGATGAGTGATCTGATCAGCATTAGATTGTAAAGTAAAGTACGAGTATAAAGTCTTCAGTTCCAACTCTTAGTTATACTTTGTCAAACATAATTGAACAGCATGGGGATATAATTTATCAGCCTGTCATGTTGTAATCTTCTGCCTGAAGGTAAGAATTATAGCTCTCTTGGACCTCGATCTTCCCAAGCAACTGGTCCATTCCTGCATTCATCGGATTTCCTTGGAATTACAGCATGTTCATCAGGAATTCAAAAAACTCAAGTATTCAGCCAAACAGATTTGCCAGATACACAGGCCAATTAAGGTGAGATAGGATTTTAAATGTAACCCGTACTTGGGTTTGATAACATACTTCCATAGAAGGACATTTGGCCAAAACTCCCAGCAGATTTTGAATTGCCTTCCGATGGGAACATGGGCTCTGCTTTACTGCTACGTGGGTCAACAGAAAGCATCCCTGAGCTTACATCAGCCTGAAAGCAGAGATCCTCATTCCTTGAAGTTGGGATCCGCGGAGACTGCAAATCCTCTGGCTTTGCCTTTTTATCATTGGGTGATTCAACCTCTGTCTCCACTTCTGATTCAATGTTGTTTGGTGCTGCAGCTTGTTGCTTCCTCTTTGATCGAGCACGTCTGTTTTGAAACCAGTTATAAACATTTGTTTCAGATATTTGACCATGTTGTGACAATTCAGCTGTTATCTCTTTGATGTTCTGCTTTGATGGAGCCCCATTCCCTTGATTAAAAATACGCTCAAGAATGTGAAGCTGGTCAGGTGTTGGAGTCCAACGTTGTCTCCCAGTAATTTTATGGCCTGCAGATGTCACTAGTGGATCGCAGTATAGATTTCCCAGTCTGACACCTGAAACAACAAGAACCAAATCTTCTTCAACCAAAAGTAGAATTGGCATAACAGAAATTGATAACCAGGAAATTTGTCCTCGCACTCTCCGACATTCAGTGCAAGGAAACAGACATTGCGAGAACTAATGAAGAGTTCCTAGATTTTGAAAAGTCTCTTATGATTTTCAGGGTAAAGCTTGGAAACCATGCCTAATTAACAGGTAGTTGCTACAAACAGCAGGTGGTTATTTCAAAACTATGGCTCAAATTTGCTCAAAGAAAAGATTATTTAATGCATCTTATATGAGAATCATTTTAATGGGGAGATATAGATTTCATTTTAACAAAAACTATTCCACCTATTGTGCAGACTAATTCGAGATTATCAGGGATGTCAGAGACATGAAGCATCATTTGTTTCACATATATCAAAGAAAGAACAAAGCCTGATGATTGTAATTACTATGAGATCTACTTGGTAGACAAGCGACAGTGAAAATATAGAGTGATATCTTCATTCGTTATAAATATTACTCGTGATCTAATTCTTCATATTATCCCATGGTCCCATACGGAATGAGAGCTTAGAAGAAACCCTTGTGGCTTTCAAGAGGCGCTTTATTAATGTGCCAAAATAAATTGGCTGGCCGAGTGTAACTACGATAAACCTATCACATGCTGCTGGAATTCAAGAAGCATCTTCTCCCCTTACAGTGTGCTGTGGACAAGAAACTTATTATCTCTGCTGAAAAAAATGCACAGAAGCATTCCATATATGGACTGACTAACGCTGGCTGCAGGTCAGGTACTAAAAATTTGCACCTATATATTAGTTCAATTCATCTCGATCGACGTCGTGACAGCCAAAGTGAAGAACAAATTGGCAGACATACTAAATAATCAAAAGAAATACTTCAAAGAAAATCATTATCAAGTGGGAAATTTATTCAATCTGAAAAGTATATAAATAATCACAGCAGGTAAAGAAGGAAGATGATGTCGAGTCCTCGTGATGGGGGTCATAATTCGAGATTTCCTCACCAGTGGAATAATTCTACCTTTTTAGATATGTTTTGGTAACGCCAAATAGTTTATTCAAGATATAAGAAATCAAGATGCACAAGTGCAAACCAAAAGTCAGCCAGAGAAGAACCAATTTGGTAGAGCACATCAAAAATTTTGACCAAGTATAGCAACTAGTGCATTAAAAAACTATGAAGTCTTTGAACTCCAAAAGCGATACAACGAGTAAAACATTTCCTCAACTGTTTTACGTAGCTTCTCAACATCTAGTCATGGAATTTGAAGACAAACAAAGCAAATACAAACAATGTTCTCAATCACCTCCAAAAAAAAAAAAAAAAAACAATGTTCTCAATTGAATATCAAAAAAAGGTAAAGTAGCATCAGTAAAAGACAAGTCCTTAAACTCAAAAATCAAGATATGATCCTAACAACATCGTTCGCCAAGATTCACCAAACCACCAGAAGGGTCGCATTGTATCCTCATTTCAATCAATAAAAATTAAAACTTCAACCAAACATATGCACATTTTCACACGGTAAAGATTATAAACAGAAAGAAAGAGAAAAAGGATTGCAACAGAACCTGCAAGATCATGATGGGAAGTGAGAGATTTGTGCAAATCAACAAGCTGTTCACAAATGGTAGCATAAACAGCAATTTGCTTCCTTAAAACTTCCATTTGTTCATCAGTCATGACTTTGACAAACATTCCTCCATTATTTCCTGTTCCTGTTCCTGCACCATTCAGTTCTTCTGCTGCAGTTGATGGTGGCTGAGGTTGTTTATCCCACTCCATACTTAATTCTTGGTCAGATAATGACTTCAATCATAGACTGTCAGTACAGTTTCTGCAATCAAAATCTATGTCTGTGTATCTAAAGACTTTTCTTGAATGAAGTAAAGAAGACTAGAGTCAGTGAAGGGGCAAAGAGAAAAGGTAACGAGAAAGTAAAGGAAAGAAAAATTTGAGTCTTAGACCCTGATAAAGAAAAGATATGAACGCGTTGTGAATTTTGTCTCTTTATTTAATTGTTCTGACTAATTTCCTCCCAAAAAAAAAAATTCTGACTTAAAAGAGTAAAGACTACATTTTTATAATTTTTTGCCACAGAGTTTTTTTTTTTCTTTTTGGGTCAAATTCTATAGGTTAATTTGGTAAATACAGATATACTACATTAAATTCAACAGAATAACACTTTCTTTAGTTTTCTTTTCAATAGATTAATATTCTGTTTAATTTCAGCTCCATCGATTTACTTAAATTAAGTTCTACATAGTAGCTTAAGTAGTATCTAAAAGGGGGAAAAAAACTTTAACTTGTATAGTGGAATAGGAGATAAGGAAAATTATGGAACAAAAGGCGAAAACAGAAGATGATTATATAGAAAAAAAAATCTAACTAATCATCAAAGCTAGTGATTTATACATTCCACTTCTTATACATATACTCATCCTTTTATTTCTTATTAAGATATAAAACTTAAAAAACTCTTAGGCTTTATAATTCATACATATTTTAGTCTCTTCACCTAATAAAAAAGAAAAATAAAAACACATGCATCAAAAAGTTAATTCTATATCCAAAATTTGCCGTTGGTTATAAAAATGTAGTAGTTGTCGACTATGTGCAATAATTATAGAAGTATTAAATGTATCACGTATACTAAAATCAATGATTTATTATCACGTGATAAAGATAGATTGATTCTAATACATCACTTAACATGTCATGTGGTGCATGT
Organism: Mitragyna speciosa; assembly: GCA_024721245.1. Lineage (NCBI taxonomy): Eukaryota > Viridiplantae > Streptophyta > Magnoliopsida > Gentianales > Rubiaceae > Mitragyna > Mitragyna speciosa. The sequence goes on along the minus strand of JAMWEH010001128.1, from coordinate 3,614 downwards.
AATGTATCAAATATTTACTTGCTTAGAAATTTTTTTCAAATGGACTAACTCAATAGTTCAAATTTGAGCTACCCCACTGGGTGGCTCGAATTTAGAGCATTACATACATATGGATTAGTCCATGATAGAATTGTTCCTCGCCTAGCCCGCCGTACGGGGGAGGCTCCCGCCCTCAGCCAGCTGACAAGTCACTAACGTTGACCATGCGGAGCTGCTGAGTCCTAATCATCGGAAATTCTCTCACTATCTGCCACGTGTGATCTTAGAAAAACTCAGCTCAGCATTCGATGTCCAATGCACTGTACTAGCTATGTTTTCAGACTTGGACCGGGTATCGACCCGCTGAGCTCAGGGGTCAGGGGTCAATGGGTTCGACCGGGGGTCGATTCGGGGTCGAACCGGATGACGTCATAAATATTATATATATATATATATATATATATATATAACACATATATACACTTACTAATTTTTTTCTTAATTTTAGTTGTTAGTCCAAAAAAATTATAGCCAAAATACCCTCAATAACCATTCTAATATCTTGCTATTAACAGTTAAAAAAGCATTGAATTGAAAAAATTAGCAAAAAATATAATGGACTCAAATTATTCACTTTTTAATATAATTAGTATAAAGAAGTAGAAGTGAGGCACCACTAAAATTTTGTAATTGGTAAAAGAAGTTGGTTGCCTTTTGACCGATAACTGGGCCAAGCAAATAAAAATCGTGTACTGATTTAGCATTGATGTTCATTTGTTGGATGTATGTCAATGGGCCCATGTCCTTGTCAAAATTCAAAGACAAATAATTGCTGGAATCCATTTTCTTCAGACAATGAATATGGAAGCCCACAAACATGTATAAGGGCCCATAACTAATGAAGCCTGGAGTATTAATGTGGCTGGATTTGAAAAAAAAAAAAATGGCTGGGCGATTTTCCGGTTTCCGATTTTGCCCGGTCAAACCCAGTTTTTGACCGAGTTTGACCGGGTTTTAAAAAATCGATTTTTTAGTCTAACTCGGACCGAACACTTGACCAGTTTCTGGTTTGATCGGTTCGACTAGCCGGTCCGGTCCAGTCCGAGTTTAAAAACACAGCGTACTAGACGTAGCTAGTTTCTATCTTGTACTTTTTTTTTTGTTGTGCCGTAACTGTTACTTAACTATGGTTTTTTTTTTCAAATTAATTCATTTAATTTTTTTGAACGGTGTTTGAAGTAATTATGCTTTTAAATAATTTGTAAGATATTGGAAAATGAAAAGGCAAGATTATTAAAGATGAAAATTTAAAATATAGCACTATCTCTTCTAAAATAATCTACCCAAGTTGGAGACTTTTAGTACATCTTTACTGTTGTAAATATGTTTATACAAATATTTAATTGTAACACAAAATGGACAGAATATGCCATTTTATAATTCATAAAACATTTTCGATTGGATCTTGAATCGCGCTTATTTTCATTATCCTTCTTCCTGTAATAGTTGTTATAATGACTTCGACCTGCAACCAGATTATCCTCTTTCATTTCTTGCGAGGTCCTGCCTATTACCGAAAAAAAAAAACTTCATTTTAATATGCAAAAAAGTAGAAGAATTGCATAATTTTTTTAAACTTTAAATTCCATGCTTTTTGCTCACAATGACAATAGTTCCAAAAATAGATATGATAAAAATATAGATGATGAAATACAAACTTGTAATCATTGAAAAAAAGGAATAAAAAAAAAAACACACACACACACACACACAAAAATGTAACTTTGATGAAATACACACGCGAAATACATACTTGGAATCATGTATTCTGCTTGCCAAATGCCAACAGAATCTTTTTCCCCCTTCAAAAAGACCATCCCAAGATACACCATTGCCAAATGCCAACAAAGTCATTTTTTTCCTTTGTTTTTCAGAAATTTCATATTCGTTTTTTAATCACTTTTTTATTTCACATATACATTGACTGAGAAAAATCTTAAAAGCAACCACAATATTGTTTTTTAAAAAGCATTCCAAAAAATATTCATCCAGATGCAGTCACGTGTATCTAATCTTGCAAGGGAAAAGTTAAGGCTATATCATCAACCATTAACAATTTACTTTTCTTTCTCAACTATTTTACCATGCTAAAGTGTTCGCCTATAAGATCGCTTTTTTAACATGCAAAGGTGTTTGAATATGAAGTCTATGACGATATTAGATATAAAACCCAAAGGTTATAATTAAAAAGCAATCGGTATACAATCCAAGTTATTGATTTGCATCTTTACTTGCTGCTTATGTGCACTGGTTCGTTTTCTTTTGATTTTAGAAAATGTAAGAATTAGGGTCGAATTGTTTTGGTTGAAAGGATTCATCCGCTTGAATTTGTAGTCAACCAATAGTGAGAAGGTAATAAATTACATTTTGTTTAGCCCAAGTTTTTAGCTTACATGAAAAGTTTTACCAAAATAAAACATTCACTTCTTTAATTCCACCAACGTCAAGAAGAGTTGTAATTTGTAACTTTAGTTAGATATTCTAAGACTCATTTTAACTGTTCCCAACTCCACCTCTTGTTTTAAACCGTTTCTAACTCAACCTTATAATCAGACAAGTCATCTGCTAAAAGTTCTCCTAAATATTCTGAAACACAAATTGAAATTCCACTTAAAGGCATCCAACTTGGAGGTCTCCGTTTTAGTGTAGTAATAGATGTGGAGATGGAGAATTCTTACATGTACTCCATGACTCCACGTTTGGAGCTTATTATTCGAGGCACACATTGGTTGAGTAATGTGTGCATGATGTATGCTGATACAAAAATAATAAGAAATTGATGTTATGCTTCTTATTTAAATCACAATATAACGCAACTAAAATCATCATTAAATTGAATTTGTATAAAAATTTCCATTTAGGGTACAAATCTTTTATACATTAACTGTTTTTTCTTTTGTTTGTAGATAGCATCTTAGTATCAACTTGTACATCTCAAACCAATTATCACTTACTCTCTACTCAAGTTTTTGTTAAGCATATTTTTTCTTTTCTTTGTCGAGCAATCCACACTTTAGGTTTTCCTAAATTTGCTCCCACGCGCACAATTTTACAAATAAGAACTTCAAAGAGTTTTGAAATACTATTCTCAAATTCTTCTTAGCAAAACTATCATGCAACAATATCATTAGCTACCAATAAACATTGAATTGAGAAATAAGAATGAAACCTACTCTAGAATACACTCTACAATTATAAAGCGACAACTAATATCAACGTCACAAGCACAAGTTGTTAACCTTATATCTTCGTTTTTTTTTTTTAATCTTAGTTAAACCCAATACCTATAAATACCACCTGTAAATACTCATATGCGAGAATATTCACTAGTAGCTTTTTATCTCTTAGTAATTGAATTGGATTTAGGGTTTATTTGGTTGGATTGAAAAGATTTTTGTCTAAAATATTTTCAAAAATTTTCCATAGTGTTAGCACCAAAATATATATTCATATGTAAAATATTTTCCAATTTTGAAAATATTTTTTGAATTGTTTCCCATTTGAGTGAAAATAATTTGCCTATGTCATGATTGTAAGCTATTTTTGGGAGAGTTCAAAAGTGATATTTTTTTTTT
>JAMWEH010000154.1:0-21988 GCA_024721245.1 Mitragyna speciosa | reverse complement strand
GAAAACAGTTTCAAAGAACATGAAGAATATTAGTTCCACTTATGTTGATGGAACCAAAGTCCTTTGCCTCACCTTAAGAGCATCAAAACCACTTAGAATATCCCAAATACTCGTGCAAATCCCTAAGACATTACTCAAAGAAACACTAAATGAAAGCAAGAAAAACAATGCGAGGCATAGCAAAAGTGCCCAGTCATCTATCAAACAGACGTCCACCTGGCCAGGGCGTCAGAGGTCGGTTGGATGCCCCAGCTGAAGCAGACAACTTCACTGCTGAAGCACCATCTGCTTCAGCTGCAGAATTGCAGCTGAGGCCTCAACTCCGTTCCTTCTTCGATCTTTTTCACTTTCAACTTTCTCAACAATGTCTGTTTTAGAAACCTATAAAAATCAACTGCAAAGCATGTAAAAGCATGTACCTTAATGGCTTCCCAAAGTAGATCCCAATTTCAATCAATGTACCCCATATTTCCCCCAAATAAGAATGCTTAGATGAAGGTCCTCCAAGCTTTCTCTTGGTTACTGTTTTCTGATTTCCTCTAAAATCACCTAGAATATGAAGTCTACTAGTGAGAGCAATTAAAGAGAGAAACAAGAGAGAGGAGAGAATCACAGAGGGCGAGATAGAAGTTGGGGAGTAAACGAAATGGAAAAAGAAAGTCTTGTGATATAAAAGGGATTTTGGACCAATTTACACTTTGTACCCAAAAGTCTCGATAATATTTACATTGGCACCTCCCAAGGTTCAAACAAAAGTTATAAAAGTAACTATTTTCAATAGTAATTAGCTATAATTTTGATGGAATTTTGGATGGATACAACGCAAGCTGCCAAATTGGGATCTAGAATATGTCATATAATTGACTTTATTGAAGTATTATCTCTATAAAACTTTAATTCTCTGAGATTTAAGTATTTTCTAGATTTTTAGGAATCAGGATTATTTTGTCTTTTTCTTTTTCAGGATATTTTCAATAGCTAAGTTGTTGAGTCCTGAGTAATTATATAATTGTATTAGATTTGTATTTGAAGTTATGCTTGTAGTTAAGTTAGGAGAATTCTAAAAGGAATTGGTTCTGTGCTTGGAATATGAAATAGAAATCTTAATCACAATCACAGTAGAATTCTGCCTATGGGTAACTTTTACGGCTTTTAAATGCTTGTCTTTAGCTTATTTTGGAAGACTGATGTGATCTGTATTCAGATTATTTATCTTGTTTGTTACTGTTTCCTCAATTTCCCCTAAATTCCCTTCTTCTTCACCACCTTTCCCCCTTGTACTGTTCATGGATACTGTTCATAGGAATAATATTCCCAAATTCTTGTGCTAGCATTTGTATGTAAGATCACTTGTCTGACACCAGTGGGTGAAATCTGTGTGTCATAAAGATGTACGCACTACTTAAAACAGTTCAGTTGGCATGCACTAGGAATGAATTCTCTGTTGTTTTTTAACATTCTGGACTGGTAGAATAGTTCATTAACTGATGAATTCTGTGGCTTATATGAATCATGGTTTAGTGAACAAATTTCACGGTTGGATTTTATTATTTCCAAATCCAGTTAGGATGATCTTATTCATGCTCTTCTATGTGTGTGCGCTTGTGAACCTAACAAAGCTTGCTTTCTTAAGTTCTTGTCAACTTTGTTTAGTTATGCTATTTAGTCTTGTCTTCACCACTTAGGACCTGTTCTCGTTAACTTAAAATCTGCTAATTTTAGCTTTTTCAAATCTAAAAGATGATTAATGGTGTTCTAATTACATTTGACTTGTTTAAAATTGGAAATCTGATCTTGACAAATAGTGCTGAGGTGCTTTCTAAATAGCTTTTTGACTTTTTTCAAAACTTCAAAAATAAAAACATATTTTCAGAATTAAACAGCTTTTTCAGAACCATTTCAAGAGCTGAAGCAAACAGAACAGTTATTTCATGTCCCATTTTATGTATCACTTTTCTTGGATTTCTGGTTTTTGGGTTTAATATCAATCTAAAGTTTTATGTGTCTTAGAAAATGCAAACTTTGGGCCCCAAAAAAAAAAAATTCTGCCTTCAGGGAGTTAAATATTTCTCTAATTGCATCTGTTTTTCTTATAAATTATCGTATCGTGTATTCCCTTTCTTCCAATTTGAATGTCTTCTTGTGATCTAATACGATGTCACTAACAAGAGCTGAAACATTTAGGGGTCATGATGACTCTTATACTCTAATTTAAGGGGGTGTTTGGTTTAGGAGAATCAAAGATAATGACACCCATTGTTGATATTTGAAAAACAACTCTCATTATCCTTCAATGGGAATGAGAGTGATTAATTGAGGTTTCTATGATTCCCCTCAAAATACTATTTTCAAACTTATTAACCTTTTTGGGAGAAATGATATCAATTCCATTGCTAAACCAAACATGTTAAAGGAAATCAGCAAAATCCATGTGGGTTAATGATATTCATAGTGATAGTGATTGAGGAATTTGAATTAAATGCCTCCTAAATGTGTTGATATACAGCTACAACCACTACTTTAGATTTTTGTTTAAGATTTGAACCAAATTTCTCCTAAATGTGTTGATGTGTATCAAGTGCTGAAATGGCAAATAATTTTTGTTTAAGAAAGTAATTTTGTTTTTGAGATATAATAAAATGGAAGACATTCACGTATTACTTAAGATCAGTAGAATAGCAATTACCAATTTTTTTGGGGATAATTTCACATAACTCCCCTGAAATTTTATATAATTGCACTTACCTCCTCTCAAGTTTTAAAAATTATATGTACACTCCCCTTATATTTTTTATAACAAAACAAGCGTAATTTGATAATGTGCCCTAAAAACACCAATTAAACATCTAAAATAGCCTCAATAAACCTTAAAAAATTAATTAATTAGTCATAAAAATATCAAAAGGACTTATACTCTTACACCAAATTTTCAATCTTCACCAGATTTTATTAATTATCTGACTAATTTAAATAAATCTACTTTATCTATCTAAATCTTACAAACAAATATATTAGTAAGCAAAAGATGACTAATTTAAAAAAAAAAAAAAACTACGCATAAATAGCTGTGGATACTCAATTAAAGGGTAGAAAACTTTGATTATTTTGGTCTTTTTACTTTCATTGTTGCTTTGCTTAATTTTAAAAGCAATTAAGGATATTTTAGGATATTTGGTTAGTGTTTTTAGGATACATTATTAAAATGGGTTTGTTTTGTTTAAAAAATATAAACATAGGGAGAATAAGTGTAATTTTTAAAACTTTGAGAGAGCTTTTTGCAATTTTGACAAACCTTAGTGGAGGTATGTGAAATTATCCCTTATTTTTTTGTCAAATGTTAGCATGAAATCTCCCTGACGTTGAAAGCGTTGGACTTTGAATTGTAATTGCTCTTACAAGTCTTTGATTGTCTAGAATGTTAAAAACTTGCTGATAATTGTACTCTTGACTTTCAATAGTGCCTAGTTATTATGTAACGGATTAAGTTCTGTAAACTTTCTCCTACAGAAAGTTGGTCTGAGCACCGTTAGCTAGGTTGTTGTTCCTTTCTTTGATTGCAGTCGTGTCTTCATTGAGACTGGTTCTAAAATTTGAATTTCCTTAAATCTTTTGTGCAGGAGGCCCCGTGTGGAGACTTTGTCACCCATTGTTTCTGCCATTTGTGTGCTACATGTCAGGAGTACAGAGAGATAAGAGAAAGATCTTGGGGTGCAAACGCCTCTAGCTTAGATTTAGTAGAAATGACTGCTCCCCCACGTCAAACAATGGAACCGACAACCTCAGGCTAATATTTTATTTGTTATCATCTGATTTATACCACATTTTGTCTAAATTTTATAGGATTCTCTTTCTTTCCACGGCATGTTACCCTCTTTCCTACTGCTCTGGTGTAAATTCTTAATCATCTTCTCCAATCTGATAACTATCGAGCTTTGTTTTGCTATGAAGATCTTACGCAAGTTTATTTGTTCTTTGGATGTACAAGAGAAACCAAAAAGCGAATAGCAAAATCAAATCCTAATTTTACAAATTATATGGATGAAATAAAAATAGGAAAAATTACACAAAAAAGACAATAGAAATTAGCATCTAAGAATAAGTCTCTGAGTGAAAAAGATATAATTTGTCTTCCACGATTCTAACGAGCAGAGAACACAACACTGAAACCGGGGGGGGGGGGGGGAGTGTGATAGGATGTCTGTGTTCATTTTGTGCCACCTTTTGTTCGGTCTGTATTTTATCTTTGATTAAAGAAAATATGGTATTCAAGTTGGGTTTTTGGGATGGATATATGTTGCAGGTATCAAGAATCTAGATTTCTGTTACGGTCGAAAATTCCAGTTTCCGACAAAATATAGATGTATAACAGCACAAGTTCGTAACATGTATAGGTCACTCATTCGCTGTTGTGGTGTTTAGTTTTGAGGGATCTTCAAAACTGCCGGTCTCACCCCTTCTTTGGGTGCCTTTGTGGTGGGGTGATTAGCATATCAACCTTGAAAATCAAGCTACAGTAATATAAGATCAAGTTAAAGACAAGATAGGCGACTAGATATACATCATTTTCACGATTTTATAGATCACATGATAAAAGGAATAGAGAAACTTCACTGCTTATCTTGCAGGCCGACTATCCACCCAGAAAGGTAGGTAGAAGATAGATTTTTTCTACATCGAAAACGGAATTACTTTGCATAAACTCTTAACTGAGAAAAGTGCCTGTGAAAACATTGTCTTGTAGAGTGTTGGCCATCTAGGTTTGTATCACACCTTGAGTTGCAAGCTTTCCTCTGATGTGTGAGGCCCAAATACCATTTATTCTCTACCCCACCACCCGCCCAGTCTTTTTCTTTTTCCCTCTTGGTACTTGGCGATACTCGAACCTGAGACTTCCAGCTTCAAGACTTCGAACTCATGGCTCTGATACCATCTTTCCCAAAAGCTATAGCTGACGGGTGAGGGCCCAAATACACATGGGATGCGAACCTAAGTGATGCGATTAAAGGACTGTGTCAATATGATGTTAGGTTGTTGTTTCCAGTAGAGTAGCATATCTGATGCAATGTGTGTGAGGTATTATATGTATCGTTGTCAAAGAAGATTTGTACTGTCAACATTGATGGATGAATTTGGTATCCTGTGGGGTTATGGATTTATTTACATGTGCTTATGTGTATATACAAATAAAAATGGAAAAATGAAAACTATCTTGGAGTGGTTGGGAGTTGCTTGTGTATATAATTTGTGGTGCAGTACAATATTGACGGGGTTAGGCAACTTAAGAAGCGCTTGCTATGTAACTTATCTCGTTTTTTATTTCCCTTTTGGTTAATAGATTAGGTTTTTTTTTTTTTTTGAGGGAATAGATTATGGAGCTTTTAGTTCATATCGATTGCGAAAGATGGGCGGAAAGGACAAGAATCCAATCTCTAAATGTCATGGCAAGAGATTTTCCCATCTGTCCCACCCTCGATCCTGTGGTTTGATTTTTCTTTATACATAGATTTAGAAGGACAAATTACATCCACTAGCTTCTTGAAATGCACATTGATATTCATAAGATTTAGAAATTTCCTTTATATCTCTTGACATAAATTTTATCCAGTATTGGGTACAAAATTTAAATAATGTTAACAGATATTTGCATGCTAAACTAAGTCTAACAATTCAACAAATTTTCATTTTGGTTTTTTAGCAGAGTTTGGTCAAATCATGTTTTGATAATTTTCTTATTTAGTAGTTTGAATATTAATTTAAACAATTTCTTGTGTTGTTTTTTTGTTTCCCATTATTCACCAAATCTTATAAGCTATAATTAAGATGCTTTATTGTTGTGTTGAGAAAAGTGGACAATTGAGAATCTCGTTCTTATTGTTTAAGTAGGTTACTAATTTATTCCTCTTCTTCAATGCGCACATTTATATGAGTAAAATAACTCCTCCTCCTATATATGAGTGTATTAGAACTATAGCTTCAACAAATTGATAATGGTGTACAAAACTAGGGCACAAGGGTTTGTTATAGAAAATTCGATTATTCAAATTAGGACACAAGGCTTGTCCTGAAGTATTGGGTTGTTAGAATTATACCTAATGTTGATTTTATAGCGTTAATTTGTTGCAAATTAGGTAATAAAATTGACCTTGATTTAGATAAAAGATTACAGGGAAGAGAAAAGTTTGTGAATTTGGGATGATATGGCAAACACAAAATGATTGTGTAAAAAATTGTAATTATTAGAGTTATAGCGTAGAAGTTTGTCTTTTAACAACATTGTATAGGGAGGTCAAAGCAATTGCCTACAAAGTGAATGATGAAGATTGATAAGTGCCAAAGTAGGGTAGTAATTAGGGGTCTAAGCTATGCATTTTAGGTTAGCTCTAGGTATTTTTATGCATTTTTTGCTCAAAAATTTATATTTCTCCTTACCTTGAGTTGTTTATAATTGAATTGATATTTATGTTATTCTTGTATTTTTACAGGTTTCTTTTAGTATTTCATCATAATTGAGATTAATCTTGAAGATTATTGGTGAAGATTTGTTGTTGATCTGAAGATGATGGAAGCTACACAAGGAAAGTAGTGAAGACAAGTGGATAATTTCGCAAAAACAAAAGAAAAAGAGTATCCGTTGTCCGCGGGTAGAGTATCCATGACCCTTCCCATCTGTGGGTACAACTAAGGACATATACAGACGCACGTGAAATCAACCCATCTACATGAACAGGTCACGGGAACGCATTTTCTACTGTTTTTCTGTAGACAGGATAGATTCTAAGGGCAAGAATGACACTTTAACATGGGATTTTGACTTCCAATCAACCACAACGTTCCTAAGAAGGACAATTAGCCCTAATGCTCTTTTGTCATCTAATTTGTTAGATTTTTTCTTCTTACGTAGAGAGAGAGTGAAAGAGTAGAATAGAGAGTAGGTAGTGATAGACGAAACAGGATTCGTGTGCGGTACCAAGGACTCCTTGAGGCTAGTTTTCCCTCTAATCTCACTGACTTGAAAATCTCAACCCTCAAGATCTAAAGTAAGGGGTGTTGTACGTAAACAATTATCCCTTCGAGAATTTGCGGACAACTAGTAAGTAAAATTCTAAGCAATTGTTGTGGTCATCATGGAATCGCTCCAGTAAGACTGGGGGGTTGTTCTCATCAGCAAAAAACGAGAAAATCTCAAGTAAGAGAAAACTCAAACTTTTCATTAATTCATCATACATCTTATTAAAAATAGTACAAAGGATGCTTTTTCTAGGCTTCCAAGGAATTATCTAGAAACTTGCTAAAATACTAACACTAGTTGTAACCTATCACAATTACTAACCTACCATAAAGATTACAACTTGTAAAAATAAACAAAATACTAAATAAAATCCAAAAAACGCTAATCTGTTAAGGCTATCTGCATGTGGTTAGACGGCACGGATAGCACCAGAATGTAAATTCCAGCACGCCAAAGTTTCTGTCCCTATCCACGCAGCTATCCATGCACGGATAGTCGGCATGGATAGGACTAGAAGCTTTAATCCTTCTAGTGCTCCATCCGATTGAATCTCCAGCTTATCCATAGGAGCGAATAAGGTCACGAATTGCTTCAGAAACTGATTTTGACCACCAATCTCTACGCATGCCTCTTGCATTAGACTAGCCATTCCATACCAAACTCTTCCTCAGATCTTGGACCTTAGTCTAGAACATCAAATTGGTGAATATCGAATAAATAAGATAAGTTTCATTGTTTTTGTATCATTCTTTGAGTCCTTGAATCCCTCCAAATGACATTGGCTAATGGGCATCGTTGGTGTAACATCTACGCTTGAGATGGGCGCTTCTACGCACATATAAAACCCTTCGTCCTCGAAATGATTCGTCCACAAATCATCGCCCAAGGTAGACAAAGAACAAGGCACGAGTTCAACAGGTAGTTCTTCAGCAACACACTAATGGAACTCTACAATGGCACCATGTTCATCCAATGACTCCTCAATATGAATGGTAGGATGCTCTGCCATTGGTGCTTCCTCAAGGCTAGACTCCTCCATGGATATTTCATCATCCTCAACTTCAGGCTCTCCTCATGATGACTCCTCCAAAGGTGAATGCTCAAGAAGTGGCAAATCATTGTCTACTTTCACCGCTTCCAATGGTAGTGTTGATTCCTTAGGCTTCTCAATTTTTGTTGACACCTCTTCCTATTCAATTTCAACATGTTGTCTTCGAGTGTGTCTAAAAAACAACGATCTCCTTAATTTCTGTTGATCCTTCTCCTTGGAATACCATCGATCATTGCATTCCCTCCTCATTTTGAGAAGATCACTTAGAGCAAGGCTCAATATTAGCAAGCCTTTACTTTTTTTGGTTAGACATGATGCCTTTAAATTTGTAGAAGTCAAAAGAACAAGAAGAATTTCTTCTTTTTTTTCAACCTTTTGGCTTTTCTTAAAGTATCTCACAATTTTGCCTTTTTCTCTCCTTTTTTTTCTTTTTTTCTCTTTTTTTTTTCAACAATCAGAAAATTCAACACAAACAAAAATAGATAAAATTCATCGGATGAATAGTAACTCGGATGAACAGTACTAACCTATAGTCTGATGAACAGTACCGTGAACAATATGATGAACAGTAATTTTTTAAAATAATCTATAAAGATGGAACCTTTTTGATAATTTTTGTTAATGAATAGTCAACAAATCATCAAAACTCAACAATCCAAACTATGACAAGATGAAAGATGCAAACTTTTTGATTTTCTAGTTGGCCCAAAGATAGGACAACAACAAAGACTCAGATTTTTTCCTGCAAAAAGTTGTAGAAAAATTGCAGAAAATTCAAAAAAAATAGATGACACAACAAAAAAGTTGACTCCCTCGAGGTCTCGACTCGGATTTCGCAATTAATGCGATAATTCTGACCAAGCATCAATAGAACATTTCGACCCTTTCGATATTCACATTTAGACTTAGGATTTGCATTCATTTAGATACATCCAAACGCGATAGAATTTAGGGTTAATTTAGGAAAATTTGATTAAACCTTCGCAACTAGTCTCGGCTAGGTAGAAAGGGTGCCTTAGGCGCAAGCCTTTGCCTTCCCTTTCTTCAAATGTGACTCCCGGACCTTTTTCTCTCGTTTTTCGTAGACCGGAGTCGGAAAAAGGGTTTTAAATGATTTTATAAATTTTTTTTATTATTTTTAGTTTTGTTAAACAATTTTCAGGTGACTTGGTACACCCTAACTCTATACCAAGTGGCGAATCCATTTTCTTTTAAAATAAAACCCTTTTTCAAAAATTAGTTGGCCAAAACTGTTGCACTTTTAGGCCCGGCCTTGTTTTCCTTTTAAAATACCATTTTTCTTAAAATATACTTTTTTTACTAAAATTCAATTTTTCTCACACACGCACGGTTTTTCCAAAACATTTATTTTCAAAAGGGTCTCGGACCAGACCGTCTCTTCAGGATGCGACAGTCAACGACCCCACTAGTACCCTTCTACTTACCCCTTTCCTTTACGATTTTTTAGGACGTGACAAATTCAAATGCGAAAAGAAAGGTTCCCTCAGCAAAGGAAGTCCAAGCTTGGACCTCGTAAAGATGGTCCATTTCAAGTCCTTGAGAAGAACAGTGATAATGCATACAAGATTGATTTGCTAGGTAAGTATGGTAATATTAGTGCGACTTTCAATGTGGTTGATTTGTCTTTGTATGATGCAGGTGATTCTAGGACGAATCTTCCTGAGGAAGGAGGGAATGATGAGGATCGTGGAGGCCAAGGTGAGGACAAGTTCAAGGTAGATCCTTTACAAGGCATAGGAGGTCCAATGATGAGGCTTAGAACCAAGAGGATGAAACAAGCCATGCAAGGACTTCTCACACAATTGCAAGAAGAAGAATCTACTTAGGCTAAGAACATGCCGACTTGGATGATTACGTATGCTTGGATTGATGTTGACGCCAAGGGAAGTGAGCAAAGTTTCCAAGCCAAGCCAAGCCAAATGAAGGAGAATTAAAGTTTTTGACCGAGGCCACACCTAAGGTTGCGCCACGGCCTTCATCAGAGAGTTGAGTAGAAACAACCAACGCGAGCCAAACCTTTTGACCAAGGCCACGCTACGACCTTTCCCACGGCCTTCATCAGAAAGTTGCTCTGGATGAACTGAAGTGGAATAAAGCCTCCGACCGAGGCCACGAGGAAGGCCGCCCCACGGCCTTGGCCGCGGCCTTCCCCAGAAATCGCATATGCGTTTTTTTTTACGGGTTTTTAGTAAAATAATGAGTTGTAAACCTTTTATAAGGTATTTGGTGTAATGAAACGAATCATATTATTATTTGAATCAATTTAATCATGAGTTTTCTCTCAACTTGGGGTTACCCTAGTTCTTTGGTAAAGCAAGAACTACTCTTGTTCTTGACAATCAACTTTGTTAAGATCAAGTCTTTTCTTTGCTTAGGATTGTTCTTCCAAAAGGGTTTGCTCTTCGTCTTGTGAGATCGTCAACTAGGGGTCTATTCCACGGGTTAGGTAGGAGTCTAGGTTGCATCCCATAAGGAGAACCAACGATCTTTGGTAGCATTCAAAGAGCCCAATTCAAGTTGTTCTTGGATTCTTCGACAAGTAACGAAGGGGTCAAGAAGATTGGATTGGTTCCCTACGAATTTTCAAGGAGTCTTGGGCATCTCGCGACCTGTTGTTCGCATCAACACGTTTGACACAAAATAAAAATAAAAAAGGAATATATTTGATTTTTCTCAAGAAAAATAATGGATTGAAACCTGGTGACAGGAATGCCTAGGCTCTGATACCATTTGATAGACGAAGCGGATTCGTGTGCGGCACCAGGGACTCACTGAGACCTGCTTTGCCTCGAATATGATGATTTGAAGATCTCGACCATCAAGATTTAAACTAGGGGTGTTGTGCATAAACAAGAAGACCTAATTTATCCCTTCGAGAATTAGCAAACAACAAATAGGTAAAATTCCAAGCGATTGCTGTGGTTGCTATGGAATCACTCCAATAAGATTGGAGGTTGTTCTTCATCAACAAAGAATGGGAAAATTCTCAATTAAGAGAAAACTCAAACTTTGATTAATTCATCATACGTCTTGTACCAAGAATGCCTTTTTTATGGGCTTTCAAGGAATAATCTAGAAACTTGCTAAAATACTGACACTTGTTATAACCTATCACAATTACTAACCTACTATAAAGATTACAACTTGTAAAAATAAATAAAATACTGAATAAAATCCAAAAAATGCTAATCTGTTGCTATCCGTGAGGCTATCGGCGCGTGGTTAGATGGCGCGGATAGCACCAGAATGTAAAATCTGCATGCCAAAGTTTCTGTCCCTATCCAGGCAGCTATCCATGCGCGGATCACCGGCATGGATAGGACCAGAACTTTATTTCTTTGAATGCTCCATTCAGTTGAATCCGCAACTTATCCATAGGGGCGGGCAAGGTAGCGGATTGCTCCAGAAATTGATTTGGCCACCAATCTCTGCGCATGCCTCTTGCATTAGACTAGCCATTCCACACCAAACTCGTCCTCAGACCTTGGACCTCTGCCTAGAACACCAAATTGATGAATATCTGATAAATAGGTTGAGTTCCATTGTTTTTGGATCATTCCCTAAGTCATTAAATCCCTCCAATTGACGTTGGCTTATGGACATTGTTGGTGTAAAATCTAAGCTTGAGATGGGCGCTTCCACACACATATCAAGTAGGGTCTCTCGTAGAGAGATTTTCTCTTTTTGAGAGAACTATCTTAGGGTTATTTCTCTCTATAGAATAACATATTTAGAGGATTCTTTTGAACATATCAAAACTAGAGGAAGGAATACAAACATTGGATCTTTGTTTATCAATTGAATAAGTGTTCTTTACTTTGCTTCTTTCTTTATCTTGATCATTATAGATTGTTCTATTAAAGTTTCAATCTAGGGTTAGAGGATACTAATGAACTCATGCATATGACTATGTTTGTGATTATTCATGCTATTTTGTGATTGTTTGTTTGCTATTTTGGTTTTTATAGGATTCTTAGTTGCCTAATCACCAGGTATGAATGCATAGTTGTTATTATACAACGAGAGTAGGTAATATTAATGGAAAGAGGAATAGTTGAAGTTTAGGATTGCATGTCACACGAGAGAACCAATGCTCCCAGGTGGGTCAATTTGGCAATCCATAAGGTAAATGAACCAATACTTGATTATTTGTGTGATAGGTCCCAAGGTCAAGATTGTGGCAATGGAGTTGAGCAAGCTTCCAAGGGGCCGAGGATGTACTTCAAGGCTTGGATGGTCCGATGACAAGAGCACGGGCTAGAAAGATGAAGAGTGCACTTCATGGACTTATCTTGGACACAATGGAAGAAGAGCGTAAGCTGGCATGTACGTGTACCCCACGAGTGCTACACTTCTTGTGGGCTGCTCATAGTTCGAATGAAGGTCCAAATGTGAAGCTTGAAGAGTTGGAAGAGGCCCACTCCATGGACGGCCTTACAAGCCCAAGTCTGCCGTTTCTTCAGGCCGTTTCTTTAGTTTTTATTTTTATTTTTCTAGATTGTAACTAGTTTAGTAACTTAATTAGTTATGTGTTTAGTTAAGCTAGTTACATGTTAGTTACTTGTTAGTAGGGTTTGCCCTAAAACCCTAGATCGTTGTTTATTGCCTATAAAAGGCTGCCTTCCTTGCTTTATTTTGGGAGACACATTTAATAATATTTTGAATGAATTCTTCATTGAATTTTCTTGGTTCTTTGGTGATTGAGAACCGCCATAGGTCTTATCAAGCTTTGCTTGTGGCGACCATCCATCTAGCTTAGAGTTTCCTTTCGGTTTTGTTCAAGTTCTTGAGAGAATAAGGTTGAATGATTGAACGCGCTCAATTCAGTTCATCTTAGTTTTCCTAGGATCAAGGGCATCTTCAAGGGGAAAAGTTCGAGCAACCTACTCCACGTCAAGGGTTCTTGGAAGATCAATCTAAGGGGTCTTGAGTTCAACGAGTAGTAAGCCTAAAATCCAAGGGTCTTGGTAGTCTTCCGTACGTGTGCACATATCAATTGGTATCAGAGCCAACTTCTTGGATTTCTAGGTTCTATCAATCCGTTTGTTCCTTTGGAATTGCGGATATATCCCTTTGTTCTTTGTTTCATGATATTAAGGCAAGAGCTTCGTGCCTAGCCTTGATATTTTGTTTGTTTCGTGCTGTCTTTTTCTTTTCAAATTGTGTTTGTTTCGTTGGAGTCTTGTTTCTGGCCGTCTTTAACCCTTTTTAAAATTTTAGCCTTTAGTTTTCGTTGTTTCCTTATTAAATTCGTGCTTTAGGGTTTGTTTAGAGTCAGTTCTTGGTTGCTTCTCAATCAAGAATTCTAGGTTGTGTGGTAATTTTTGTGATTCTTGACTGTTTTATTGTTTTCTTGACTATCTTGTGTGAAAACCTTTCAAGAAGAATCAGTTTCTTGGATTTAACGTCCTAGGGTTGAAAATTCTTGGGGGGAAAAATCGTTTGTGTGGTGTTTAGATTAGGGTACGTACGTATTCTAGGGTTTGTGTTGGTGTTGTGCTTGAAAAGAAAATTTTCAGAAAAAAAGGCGTGTTTCAAAACGATTCAAGAAAAGCCAAAACACAAAGAAAATATCAAGAATAAAAGAAAATCTAGATTTAAAAGGCGTACACAAGGTGTAAAAGCCGTGTACACACTTAAATAAAGTATTCTTGGTGATATAAGGTGTTTCTTGAAAGATATTTGGACTGCCTTGGTGTTTCTTGAATTTCTTGAACCTGTCCAGTGAAAGATACACATTTTTAACAAATTTTGGATGCTTTCTTGAACAATCTTGGGGTTCTTGATAACTTTCTTGGTGATCTTGATTATGTTCTTGAAGTTCTTGAACCATAAACTCAAGTTCTTGAAGTTATTCAAATCTGGAAATTAGATTCTTGAACTTGTTTGTTGCTTTTTGGTTATATTTGAATCTGTCCAGATTTGGGTGGTGATTTCTTGAAGTTTTTGAAAATATTCTTGGACTGATTTGAGGTTCTTGGTACATTTCTTGAGAGTCTTGAGTTGTTTCTTGAAGTTTTTGGGTGTTAAACTAGGGTTTTCACAACTTATTAGTTGCTGGAAAATTGAAACTTAAATTTCTTGAGTCAAGTGCATTAGATTTTTGTACCTGTTGTTGTTTCTGGTTTAAAATCAGATTTGGACCAATTTTCTGGAAGATTTTTGGGTAGAAAGTGAGTAGAAGTGAGACGGGTTTCAAGGGGAAAGAGTTTGGAACACTTGTCATAAAATCTTGAAACTTGGTTAAACTTGCTTGCTGGAATTTTGTTGTTTGAGAAATTGCGATTTTGCTGATTTGTCCAGCTTGTTTCTGGTTCTAAAAAGGAGTTTTCCGGGGGTTGTTTGTGTTTAAATAAGGAAGGAATCCTGTCCTTAAGGACTAGGATACAGCACACAAAAGAAAAAGGAAATCCGTGTGGAGTACTTTCCAATTGTGCTTGTGACCGTTGGCAACTTTCCAAATTGCAAAGCTATTGGAGTTAGTTGAAGGAGTTGTTGGTTTTTCAGTTGCTTGACTGTTACTTTGGTTTCCTAAATTGCTGAGGGGCGTATATTTTGTTTCCTAATTAGTTTTCCTTGATGCATTATTCTTTCCTTTTTGTGGAAAAACATAATCGGGTTTAAGATTTTCTCACAAGGCTACAATTTTCAGTTAAGAAAGCTTTAAAATCAGGAATCTTTATACATTAATACCACATATTAGGGTGTCTATCTTGTAATTATTCTTGATTCTAAGTTTTTCTTTGTTTCTCTTGAACAAAACACTCAGCTTATTTATTTTTAGCCTCTACATTTACTCTCACAGATTGGTGTTGCTATAACCTTTAGTAAGATTGAGTGAGTTGGTTCTTCTCTAAAGGGCCAACAAGAAAATTCATTGAGTGGGAAAAAGGCTTAGTGGTGAGCACAAGAGGGTAAAAGCCAACAAATTTGAGGCAAAGCGAGTGCAAACACTAAGGGAGTGGTTCACTAATAATTGTTTATATTGTTCTAACCTTTTGTTCTGCAGGCTTCATATTTCAATGGCACAAGAATGAGAATCCACCTCAAGAGCTCTCCAACGACTATAAGCTGCTTAGGGATGCAATTCTTGGAGACATGGAAAGAAAGTTGCGCATCATGAGGGAAGAGTTTTATGAGGAGTTGGATAGAAGAACTACAACTCCACAACCTCGAGTTTCTGCCACAAGAAATCCGATCTATGAGGGGCAAGGAGAGGAGTCTAATGATGAAGAAATAGCTCCAAGGAGAGGAAGGAGGGTAAACAACAACCAAGACAACAACCTTGGTAGCATCAAGATGAAGATACCTTCTTTCCAAGGTAAGCTAGACCCTGAGGCTTATCTTGAATGGGAACGTAAAGTGGAGCACATATTCAATTGCCATAACTACTCCGAAGAGAAGAAAGTGCAATTAGCTAATGTGGAGTTCACAGATTATGCTAATATTTGGTGGGACAAGCTCGTGAAGGAGAGAAAGAGGTATGATGAGGAACCAATCTGAACTTGGCGTGAGATGAAGAACATCATGAAGAAGAGGTTTGTTCCAAGCTACTACATGAGAGACCTCCATCATAGGCTTCAAACTTTGAAGCAAGGGTCGATGAATGTGGATGAGTACTACAAGGAGATGGAGATGTTCATCATAAGAGCTGACATTAAGGAGGAAGAGGAGGCTCTAATGACGAGGTTTACTGCTGGATTAAACTCGAAAATTGCTGAAAGAGTTGAGCTTCAACATTATCTTGATATGCATGACTTGGTGGAATATGGCCATCAAGGTGGAGAGGCAATTGAAAGGAAGGTGTGCTAGGGGCTTTTCCACTACACAAAATCATACTAGTTGGAGAGTTGAACAACCAAGGAAGAGCTTTAGAGATGTTGAACAGTCACGTGGTCTCCAACTCGTGCACCTATTGCCTAGGGCCGAACCAACTACAAGACAAGATCCTAAGGGTAAGCAAATTGTGAAGCCTAGGCAAAGGGAGATTAGATGTTTCAAGTGCCAAGGGTTCGGGCACGTAGCTGCTTCTTGTCCAAACAAGCAGCTATGGTTATTTTTTAGGATGGTGAAGTAGCTAGTGTCGCTTCAAGTGAAGATGATGAGGAGATGCCTCCATTGGAGGGAGGATCTGAAAGATGAAGATAATCTGTATGGTGGGGATCAAGATGAAGTTCTTGTCACTAGGCGAGCTCTTAGCATTGCACCTAAGGAGGATGAAGTGGACATACAAAGAGATCATATTTTCCACACTAGGTGTACCAGTGCAAAACAAGGTATGTAGCATGATTATCCATAGTGGATCTTGTACTAATGTTACTTCTACTTTGTTTGTAGATAAGTTGGGCCTTGAGACTAAACGCCACCCCAAGCCATACAAATTGCAATAGCTAGCTGAGGGTACCATTCTCCATCAACAAATACAAGGATGAGGTGTGGTGTGATGTGATTTCCATGCAAGCATGCCACATACTTCTTGGACGTCCTGGGCAATTTGATAGGAAGGTCACCTATGATGGCTACAAGAATAGGTATTCCTTCATGTGGGACAACCGAAGAATCACCTTGGATTCAATCAAACCATTCAAAGCATACGCGGACCAAGTAAGAATTCCAAACGAATTCAAGGTAAGGGAAGAACAAAAGTTGAAAGCCCATGGAGAAGGTGAGAAGGGGCATCGGTTTGGTCACAATGGCGACCAAAGTGGCACATTGAATAGTGATCAGAATAGTGTTCTGAGTGAGAAGAAAGAGGGGAAGAAGCAAGTGAATGTGTTTGCCACCAAGAGTGAGATTGTTTCAGCTTTGGAGGCTAAGCAACAACTTCTACTTGTTTTATATATAGATGTTCTTCATTCTTCTAGTGAGCTTAATGTACTTTAACCCTAACTTACCTAGTGTTGTGGTGTCTCTTTTGCAAGGCTTTGAAGATGTACTTCCTGAAGATATGCCATATGAATTGCCACCATTGAGGGGGATTGCAGCACCAAATCGATTTTGTACTTGGTGCTAGCATACCCAATTGCCCCGCCTACAAAGCAAATCTTGAGGAGACAAAGGAGATTCAAAGACAAGTGGATGAGCTTGTGGAAAAAGGATTTGTTCGTGAGAGTATGTCTCCATGTGCCTTGCCAGTCATTTTGGTGCCGAAGAAGGATGGGACATGGCGCATGTGTATTGATTGTAGAGCCATCAACAAGAAAATGATAAAGTATCGTCATCCTATTCCTATGTTAGATGATATGCTTGATGAATTGCACGGTTCTACTATTTTCTCAAAAATTGATCTTAAAAGTGGGTATTATCATATTAGAATGAAAGTAGGTGATGAATGGAAAACCGCATTTAAGACCAAGTGTGGATTGTATGAATGGTTAGTTATGCCTTTTGGTTTAACTAATGCACCTAGTACGTTCATGAGGCTTATGAACTATGTATTTAGGGCCTTCATTGGCAAATTTGTTGTGGTTTATTTTGATGACATTCTAGTCTATAGTAGGTCACTTGAGGATCATGTTGAGCACTTGCACCAAGTTTTGTGTGTATTACGTGAGCATCATCTTTATGCTAACTTGGCAAAGTGTTCATTTTGCATGGAAAGCATTGTGTTTCTTGGATTCATTGTTAGCTCTAGGGGAATACATGTTGATGAGTCTAAGGTACAAGCCATACGTGATTGGCCTACCCCAAAGTGTGCTAATGATGTTAGGTCTTTCCATGGTTTAGCAAGTTTTTATAGGAGCTTTGTGCGTAATTTTTCTACTATTGCTGCACCTCTTAATGAACTTGTTAAGAAAAATTCTATTTTTAAGTGGGAAAGTAAACACCAAGAGGCATTTGATTTATTGAAGAACATGTTGACTAACGCACCTTTGTTGTGTTTACCTAATTTTGACAAGCTTTTCGAGGTTGAATGTGATGCTTCTGGCAGTAGGTATTGGGGCCATTCTTATGCAGGATTCCAAGCCCATTGCGTACTTTAGTGAGAAGCTAAGTGGTGCAACCTTGAACTATCCCACATATGACAAGGAGCTCTATGCTCTTGTGCGAACTCTTCAGACTTGGCAGCACTATCTCCTTCCCAAAGAGTTCAGTGATTCACTCTGAGCCATGAGAGCTTGAAGTTTTTGAAGACTCAAGGCAAGCTCAACAAAAGACATGCGAAAGTGGTTGGAGTTCATAGAGTCCTTTCCTATATACAATCAAGTACCAAGCAAGGTAAAGAAAATGTGGTAGCTGATGCATTGTCAAGGAGGTATTCTCTTATTACCACCTCTTCAAACTAAATTGCTTGGTTTAGATTGTATTAAGGAGTTATATGAGCATGATTTAGATTTTTCGAAAATCTGGTCTTTATGTGCTAAACGTGCTCATCTTGATTACTTTAGGCATGATGAATTTTTGTTCAAAGGTCATAGATTATGCATGCCTAAGGTGTTCTATGCAGTGAGTTGTTGGTTAGGGAAACTCATGGGGGTGGTCTTATGGGACACTTTGGTGTCAAGAAAACTTTGCATGTGTTGCTATAAGCATTTCTTTTGGCCTAGCATGCGAGCTGATGTTGAATCTGTTTGTGCTAAATGTATTACTTGCAAGCAAGCAAAGTCTCGAGTTCAACACCATGGTTTGTATACACCTTTACTCGTGCCTTCATAACCTTGGGTAGACATCTCTATGGATTTTGTTTTGGGTCTACCAAGGTCTTCTAGTGGTAAAGATAGTGTGTTTGTTGTCGGTAGACAGATTTAGTAAGATGGCACACTTCATTGCATGTTCAAAAACTAATGATGCCACTTACATATCTGATTTGTTCTTTAAGGAGATTGTGAGCTTGCATGGTTTGCCACGTAGCATAGTTAGTGATAGAGATGTTAAATTCTTGAGTCATTTTTGGCACACTTTGCAGGAGTAAACTTGGTACTTAATTATTGTTTTCTACTGTTGCACATCCACAAACTGATGGTCAAACTGAAGTAGTTAATAGAACACTCTCTACACTATTGCGTGCGATCATTCAAAAGAACTTAAAAAATTGAGAAAAATATTTGCCACATATTGAGTTTGCTTATAATAGAACTGTTTATTCCACTACTTCTTACTCACCTTTTGAAGTTGTTTATGGCTTTAATCCCTTAACTCCTTTAGATATTTTACCTTTGCCTACTAATGAGGTTGCTGATCTTGAAGGTAAAAAGAAAGCTCAATTTGTTAGAGATCTTCATGCTAAGGTGTGTGAGAATGTGCTAGAAAAAGAATGAGCATCTTGCAAAAATAGCAAACAAGGGTCGTGTGAAGGTAGGCATTTGAGCCCTGGAGATTGAGTTTGGGTGCACATGAGGAAGGAAAGATTTCCACATCAAAGGAAGTCTAAGTTGCATCCCAAGGGGGGATAGTCGTCCCTTCCAAATCCTTGAAAGAATTGGGGACAATGTCTACAAAGTGGATTTGCCTAGTGGGTACGGAAACGTTAGTGTCACTTTTAATGTTTCTAACTTATCTTTGTTTGATGTAGGTGATTCGAGGACGAATCATTTCGAGAAAGGAGGGAATGATGGGTCTCAAGGTCAAGATCGTGACAATGGAGTTGAGCAAGCTTCCAAGGGGGCCGAGGATGTACTTCAAGGCTTGGATGGTCCGATGACAAGAGCGCGGGCTAGAGAGATGAAGAGTGCACTTCATGGACCTATCTTAGACACACTAGAAGAAGAGCTTAAGTTGGCATGTATGTGTACCCCACGAGTGTTACACTTCTTGTGTGGGCTGCTCATAGTTCGAATGAAGATCCAAGTGTGAAGCTTGAAGAGTTGGAAGAGGCCCACTCCATGGACAGTCTTACAAGCCCAAGTCTGTTGCTTCTTTAGGCTGTTTCTTTAGTTTTTTTATTTTTCCAGATTGTAACTAGTTTAGTAACTTAATTAGTTATGTGTTTAGTTAAGCTAGTTACATGTTAGTTAGTTACGTGTTAGTAGGGTTTGCCCTAAAACCCTAGATTGTTGTTTATTGCCTATAAAAGGCTGCCTTCATTACTTATTTTTGGGAGACATGTTTAATAATATTTTGAGTGAATTCTTCATTAAATTTTCTTGGTTCTTTGGTGATTGAGAATTGCCATAGGTCTTATCAAGCTTTGCTTGTGGCTATCAACCAATCTAGTTTAGAGTTTCCTTTCGGATTCTGTTCAAGTTCTTGAGAGAATTAGGTTGAACGATTGAACGTGCTCAATTCAGTTCATATTAGTTTTCCTAGGATCGAGGGCATCTTCAAGGGGAAAAGTTCGAGCAACCTACTCCACATCAAGAGTTCTTGGAAGATTAATCTAAGGGATCTTGAGTTCAACGAGTAGTAAGCCTAAAATCTAAGGGTCGTGGTAGTCTCCCCTACGTGAGCACATCATTGTGTGATTTAGCCGAGATTACTTTATATCTAAGTGCATAGAATGCTACAATGACTAGAGATTTGGAAGATGAAAACCATTTGCAAATTCATGGTGGTAAAATGGAAATTTTTTATCTTAATGGCGCTGGACCTAATTCAATAGATATCCTTGTTTTGAGGGAGGCAATATTGATATAATAAAGAAAAACTAATAATTCTAGAAGTTTTCATACTTATTTTTGGCAGTATTTGTCAAGTTTTTGATAATTTCTTATTCAGTAGTTTGAATATATAATTATGTAACTAACCAAGTATTATATGTTACAAGTACGGAGCTTTATTATTTTGTTCAGTTTAGAAGAGTAAAGTATTTAGAGCCTTGCTCATATTATTTGATTAATACCACAATGCTATTTTATCGTCTTTCCTCACACATATCATTATGTGTATAAATATCTTTTCCCATATATTTGAGTACATTGGCAAATTTTGAGAAGGCAAGGAGAGGCTATTGCTCTTCTTCTTCCCTCTTCCCCAACTTTTAAGAATATTATTTAGTCCCCCAATTTTAGATCTTCTGGCTCCCACCATCCTTTTTACCCATTAACATCTTAGAAGATTTCACAAAACCCTTATCACTTAGTTTTCAACTTTTTGGTAATATCTTAGTTGATGAGTTAGTCATTGTTGTTCTGGTTTCTTTAGTACCTTCAGTGGTTCCTATACCTATCATGTTCCTTGGATTATTTACAAGTGGTTATTCAAGCTCTTATTTTTGTAACTTTAGCCGCGGCTTATATAGGTGAATCCATGGAGGGCCATCATTGAACCAATCTTTTTTTTTTCTCAAACCTCAACGTGCAGTCCAAGATAATTTACTTAGGGCATATACAACTACACCATGTACGATATACAGTAATGGAAAAAATTACGATATTAGAGAGTTGTAAAAAAGGAAAGATATCTTTTCGATCTTTTTCCTAAAACCCCATTTTGTCCACTTAATATCATATTTCCCCTCAATGAATATTCAATTTCTATCACATTATTCAATATGAAAAATAATAAAATAAAAGGGTGAAAGGATTCCCGTTTCAGTTGATTTTATTCAACGATTAACCAAATGAAAATAGTAATATAATAAATAACAAATTGGATGAACTTAGATCAATCTAATAATGATATTTCTATGCAATGATTTGGACTAAACAATTTGTCCATTTCGATTGGATCCGGTGGAATAATACTAAAGAAGGGGGAAGAGGGAAAAGGGTTTACAAAAAATGGAATTCATAAAAAATGGGTTGAGGGTAGGTATAAGTAATTGAATGGCTATAAATAAGTTAACTCCTGTAGATGTTTTGATAATTGATTCTCGAATCCGATTGAATCTAAGATTTAGATGAATGGTGATGTGCGCATAGTTGCGTTGCCAAGAAAGTCTTGGATTTCAGGTATGCAACTCGTTGAACTCAAGACCTCGTTTGATTCGTGAACCAAGGAACCCTTGACGTGGAGTTGTTTTGCCTTGA
>JAMWEH010000459.1:0-28599 GCA_024721245.1 Mitragyna speciosa | reverse complement strand
ATCCATACAAAAAGGGTAAAACTAGGACTGTGATAACCCCTCGTTATTCAACCCAAAATAAAAAATATTTGTAGCTTTTCTAGATAAAATGAGAAGTTACTGAATAATCTTCGCATTTTCTTCAAAAAATTTCTTTTTTTTTAATGGCACAATGCCATTGCAACATTTTCCTTTAAGTTTACGTAATCAAATTGACAAGCTTGATTACATTAAAAAAGTTTATGTCATCGAACTTTTCTATGGATTTCACGTTGTCCATATATTCTTTTTTTTTTTTTTTTCTCTCAATCAAGTCTTACCTATCCCATTTAGAGGAAGAAGCCAAAATCCAACTCTCAAACCTCAAATTAACACATTATTAAGTCTAGTTGTTAGTAGCATCATCGTTGAAAAAGGATCAAGGGTGACTGGTGAAACCAAGGCCTTGAAAATAATTACTGTATAATATGTTCGGACTTTTTGTTATTTACCTTTTTGGTTCGCGAACTCTATTTCAGGGGGAAAAAAAATTAAAAAAGAAAAGAGTTTGTTTGTTTATTGATGTTTTTTAAAAACTCTAAACCTGTTTTTTAACTATTTTTTATTTTACATACACATTAAAATTTTTTTAAAATAACTATAATAATTATTTTTAAAAAAACATCTCAAAAATAACCGTCCAGCAGATATAACAAGTTTTGGTCCAAGCAATCAAATTTCCATTGAACAGTGATGGAAACGAAGGGGAACAAGAAGGCAGAGGAAGCAGAAGTTGGCAGCTTAATAATTGCATTTTGTACGAAAGTTTTAAGCATGAATTTAATTGAATATATGAGGATTGCATTTAATTGAAGTTTGACAGGCCATGTCGCCTCGTCTAACTTCGCCAAAAAAAAAAAATCATAAATTTTCTAAGAATTTGATAAATTACTGAAAAATCTTATCAACTTTTTCAAAAAAAATAATTATTTTCATTCGTTTTGGTAAAACAATATGGCCATAGCATTTTCTACGAAACAGATGTACTAAAAATTTTGGAAAAACTTCCCATGCATGCTGGTAAACAATCGCATGTGTGATGCAATTTTGTACTGCTCCAAATTAATCATATCAAGTGGTATTGACAAGACTTATTTAAAACTGATCTCTGCCATTTTTGAGACCCAGCCTCATGCATCATGAGCTTCGTGCTCATTATACTCATGCTATGATACTGCTGTACGGTTCAACTCTGCAAATTAATTGGTTCGCAGGCAGATGGAAGGATTCTTTACATTTTTTTTTTTTTTTGGGGAGGGGGATTATTTTCTCATCTTAGTGGAAGAATTGAAGTAAATTAACAAGGGAAAATTGCACTGACCCCTCAAGATTTATCAAATTATGAAGATCTGTCATTTGGTTTATGAAACTAACAGTCCGTTTGGGAGGTGAGAAATAGATAAAAAGGAAAGGAAACAAGGAATGATTTGTAATTTCTTGTGTCCGGGGAGAGAATGGTGTGAAGGAAAAGAAAAGAATAGAAAAGAAGTTTTGAGTTGAAATAAAAGAAAAAATTTTCTGCCATCTTTTGGACTAAAATGGAAGGAAAGCTTTCTTCTCTCTTCTCACCTTTTCTTTTCTCTTCTCACCCAACTTTTCTTTTCCTTTTGTTTCTATAATAAACTCCCAAACTAGCCATAAGTGACTTTCTTTGAGGTTTCATATCATGTCACACAAATTTGGAGCATAAAATATTCTTGGAATTTTCACTTTGTCTTTTTGGTTAAATTTTTTAGAAACATATTTTCATAAAATTTTAAATACATTTTCTAATTAATTTTTTATCTTACATATATCTTTAACAAAAACAATTCTAAAACTATTACAATAATATCTTTTGAAAAACACACCAAAGAATAACAATCCAAGCAAAGTGTTACCAAATAAACAATATAAAGAGGAAAGATCATTGAAAGTAAATCACTGAGCGCAAAATTCTAAAGCTGGAATTCTAACAGGACTAAGTCATTGTGTAATTTCTAAGTTACAACAGAGGTTAAATATGAACGCCTAGAGGTCAATGTACAATATACCAAAAAATTCAAATTTTAGTGTTGCCCATTTATTCTTCTTTCCTTTCTCCCGTCATAGAATTTCTTCACTTTATAGGTAGGGTTGTAGGGTAAAAACTAGGAACTTGCAATTTGGTCCAAGATTACTTAGACCCTATTCTTTATTAGCTTTTTTCTACCTTATTTTAGCTTTTTGATTATTAAAAAATTTATTTTGTAATGTTCTCAACTTTTTTTTTTAAATCAGGAGCAATTGATTTTCGGTGTTCTCAACTGCTTTTTTTTTTTTTTTTTTTAAATCAAGAGCAAATGATTTTTTAGTTTTTCTAAAATTAGTTTTTATAAAAATCAGAAGCCATTAAGAACAATCCTTCAATCTTGTTATCTTTTGTCCTCTCACTAACTATTCTATTAGGTTCAGTTTTAAAAATAACCTAGAATGAACGTGCATTTGAGTTCTTTATAATATTCCAACAAAGTTCCATCATTTTGCCTGAAACCAGGGTAGAATCATGCGAAGGGACTGTAGTAAAGATATTAATTCTAAAATGACCCACCGGACGTGGGAGACTAATATGGTTAGAATTTCACAAGTTTTAAGATCTGATGTTTGGCATTTACTGTTGATATCTCCAATTTATTAGTAAAAAGGAACACACAAAAACTAAAAGCAGAAGAATGTACATGATATTTGGCTGCAATATACCCATAAAAGCCAGATTTTCTTTTGGGGGCTGATGGAACAAGAGCAAGAGCTAATCCAGTAGAAAATGTTCATTTTTGTTCGAGACAAATGTTTAAGTTAACTTTACCTTTATTTTTTTCGCATTTAAAAAAACAAAAAAAAAAAAAAAACATACATAAAGATCCACAAAAAATATTCAACTGTCTTTAGTGGGCATTACTTATCCAATGCAGATTTATGGAAATTTCAGTGTGATTATGCCACGAAGGCAAGTGATACTGCCAAAATAGAAATTTTCCTGCCAGAGTGATTTTTATGTTAATACCAACATTACCCTTAATCAATTAATAGCACATATTTTAGTTAATTTTGTGGGCCCTTTCATTACATTAATGACTCCTAAATCAACTCTCCTACTCTCTCCCTTCTCTACTCTCCTACCATTTTCTTTTTCTATTTATATGAGATTTTCCTTTTTTTCACATTCTTTTATTCTATTTCTTTCAAATTTTCTATTAGTGCTGTTTTCTTAAACAACCATTTTTCATTTTCTATTTCCCTTCATGATTTTTCATTATCTATGCTTTGTTAAACAAAATGAATTAGCAACTTTGAGCATATTGATAAATAAACTACTTTTTTTTATAGATAAACATGTGTAAAACTACATAAATCAATTTTATCTAATCCAATAAAATAGTTATAAGATCAGGGAAATGACACTATAATAAGATTTAACATAGATAAATTTTATGTATTGCAAACCCCGATTTTGACTTCTTTGTATCCTTCTAATGAATTCTAATAGTATTTAAATATTTTCACATACATTTAAATAATCAAAAAAGGATTTGCACCCCATAATTGAATCATAACTTATTATTACCATACTGCATAAATTTATACTAATAGTAATAGATTACGTGCTCAAATATGCCAAAATAAAAATAAAAACAAGCAAAAAAAGAAAAAGAAAACTTACTAGAGAGGGAGGAAAGTAAAAAACAAAAAAGAAAAGAAAATTATGAAAAAAATCTTAATAAAATGTAGAAAAAGAAAAATTACGAAAGAGATAAAGTTGTGATAAAAATCCTAAAAAGGAAAATATGAGAGAAATAGGAAATGATCATAGGAGGGATATTTTGTTTTTGTGGGGGGGGGGGGGGAGAAAGAGGGTGGGAGAGTTAACTTGGAAGAGGTATGAGAGAGAAGGAAGTTAATTTGGAAAGTGAGTGATTAACACAATAAAAGGAAACACAAAAATTAATGGAAATATGTGTTTATGACGTATTAAGGGTAATGTTGGCATTTAAATAAAATCGTTCTGGTAAGAAAATTTCTGCTCTGGCAGTATCACCAGCCATGCCAAGAATACCAGCCAAGAATATTCGCTTTCAGCCCATCTATTTCTTTCCAAATTTTTTTTCCCTTGGGAATATCAATATATTTAAAAAAATTTCAGGAATGATTTAGCACCAATTATGAGGTAGGAAATGATGCTTTCTACGAAAATTCTGGCAATCAGAGGAGGTGGAAGAAGATGATTACATATATATGTATTCAGCAAACCAATGGATCTAGTGAAGGAAGAGGAGACAAGGAGGAGCCGGGGGCAAGAAGTTCTTCCATAGATGAATGGGGGCCAACCCACAACAATTATGTACATAACTAACTAATCATGAGCTGCTTGATTGACACCCATCAGTTTCCTGTTTCCCAAGCTCTGCGTATCTAGGAAGAATATGAGTGGCAATTATTAATTCTTGGTTGACAAAAGGTGAAGGAAAAATGAACATTAAATAACAAAAAATAAAAGAAAACAGTTGCGGAAATTCAAAACTGTATCAAGTGGATTTCAATCTTATCAGAAATCCATTACAAATGTTGCATGTTGTGGACCTAAGAGTTTTATTTAAAGAATAAAAGTTCCAGTCACATCGGGCAATATCTGTAAATGAAAACAACTCTTTTTCTTTTTTCTTATCTTCTCTTTTTGTTCAATTATATCTGTAAATCTGGATTATAATTTGAGATGAATACCATCATCTACAATATCATTATTCAATATTTTTCTATTCTAGAAGTAAGACAATTCTTAGTAATAAAATCTACAAGAATCCTATCAAGATAATAGCATTTTTTATAGTACACGTGAGAATATTATTTTGGGACGTTATGCAAAAAGAGTAAGTAAAAGTCTTGGAACTGTAAAAAAGGTAGTGTCACCAGTATAGATTATCCGTTATTTTAGAGCAAAATTTCTCATTTTATTGAGCTTATTGAGGATGTAAGAAGGAATTCTTTAACTTCTGCACTCTTACATTTTTCTATCCAACAATCTTTCATCTCTTTTTCTTGATTTTACTTCTTTTGTTACATTAGCCGAAAGGATGAAGCAGTTGTCTTCAATCGTGAACAAAAACGTTCACAATTTATTTGCATAAGTTATATGACTTTTTGTCTCATTCCGTGCTGCAAATATACACAAGCTAGGCTCTTCGCCTTCAAGTCTACTAATTCAATCCTTTTTACTTTTTTCACACAAGTGTGACAAAAATATAGATTGCGGAATAAAATCTTTTAGCCCACTTCTTAAGGTATACGTTTCGTTTACTAAAGAGGCCAAACAAAAAGTACAAAATAGAGAAGGACCCCAAAGTTAACATCAACACTTGGAAGTAAAAGCAAATTATGCTTCCTACACAATTATGGTTATGGCAAAAGAACATGTCAATCAAAACTTCATGTTCTTGAGAATTTACTAGATAATTTGACAAATTAATGCTCTCTCCTCTCAGATAATTATAGTTAAAATGGACAAACAAACAAAAGCTATACATTTATAGCAGTATATAACATAGTACAAAGTTTTAAGAAACTTCCCAAGATATGAAAGACACCTCATTTGAATAGGATTCTGTGAAATAATAGAAGCTCATTTTATTATACATTGCGGATTTCTTTGCGCTAATTATTTCTTTCATGAAAAATATTTTGACTGATTAAATTTTCGTTTGTACTTCTGAGTTTTGAGGGGTTGGACCAGAAAGACATTTTCTGCTATAAAATATGAATATAGACGTTATATGATCAAGATTTAGCCAATTGTGGTGGACCTATTTCCTTGTTCCCTTCACGTGAGCATGGCCCCCTATTGTCGATGCAGATGGTATTTTCTTCTAGGCTATTATTCATTGCATGCTTTAGAATGACCTCTCTTCTCTATTGTTGCAAGGCCAACAGGCAACAAGCATTGCCCTTTCTGCTTTTCCTAGAGGCATCTATCAGAGGATTCTCTTCTCTTCACCCTTTAATCAGGGCTTGTGGCTGAAAGAGTTTCAACACAAGTCTTTGCTGATATCTTACGCTTTTGTAAAATGCAGCAAAGTGCATCTCTTCTAGCACCAAAAATCAAATCAATACTATGTTGGAGCACTTGTCCATTTCGTCTATCAATGACCAAAGATCTTGCTCCTAGAAGTAGTCATTGGTTGGGATAATCATCCTACCATTTTCTACAATTAATACTGAAATAAAGCGAGAGAAGGATTTTGGTGTGATATTTTTGTTTTTGCAGAATGTGTCCAGATAATGCTGTGTGGCAATCAATCCCATAAATACAATGGATTGCTTTCCTACTTAATACTAACTATGATAACTTTGATTTACTCACCCCAAATAATTTTCTGAACCTTTTTGTTTTGAGCAATTTTTCTGAACTTAATCCGTTGATCCAATATATTTAAGCCAACTTAGGCAAGTTATCAATAATATATAATTCAAATTTTAGTAAGCTACTCAAACAATCACCAAAATCTTTTGCTAATGGAGAAACTTTTTTAAGTGTCAAATGGAATACAAATTGCCTAGATAAAAGTGATTCAGATTCCGACTATTTTGAATCAAAGGATCTTATTTTGCATTTTCGGATGATCAACAATAATATGTATGAAGTAGGGGTGAACAAAAGTTACTGGAAAGAAAAAGGGGAGTTCACTTTTGCATGTAACCCAATGTGGACGGAAGGATCTGAAGAGAGAAATAGAAAGAGAAGAATCTATTATTCTCATCGAGAGTTTTAAGTGGGAAGAAAAGAAAATAAGAAGGACGTGGAAAGATTTTTCATCAAGTGGAGAGACATTCAAAGAAAGTTAACCAAAGCCTCCGCAAACTTTCTTAAAATTGCTACTTTACCCATAAATAAAATCCAAAGAAAGTTAACCAACGCCTTGCAAACTTTCTTAAAATTGCAACTTTACCCATGAATAAAATCCAAAGAAATTTTAACCAAAGCCATGCAAACTTTCCTAAATTGGCAACCTTACCCATAAAATTCTAACTACCAAATAACAATGCTCAGCTGGGACCCATAAAGTAAAACTTGGAATATAACTTGAAAAATCACTATCACTTTTGGATACAAACCAGTGAATTTAGCTGCCAACATTTAACATATGGTACTGTCTTCCCTAATGCGCCTTAATCATAATTAGCAGTTTAAAATTTATTTATGCTTATGTATGATAGTTGTAGATATCCAATACATCTAGAAGTATAATATTTGACTTGTAATCCCCAGAAAAAAGGTTACACAATTCGCATGTAATGCAAATAGTAGAACCAACTAGGATTTACTAGTTTTTTTTGAGGATATTCTTAATTTTTTGCACATACACCATTCTTAATTTTTTGCACATTCTTTGAACATTTTTTAGGCTAAACGATAAGCATGTAGACAAGAGGCAGATCTACCTTTTAGCCAATGGGAGCACGCGCTCCCATCATGCAAAGGAAAATTTTTTTTTTTAAAATCATTGTTATACCACTAATTTGAAAATATGCCCTAATGACCAAACAAAAATATTTGTTTAACATAGTAATTTTTAGAAAAAAATTATTTTACGCTTGCTAATTTGTAAAAACTCAATATGTACATGTGCTTATAAGTAATTTACTACAATTGCCAAAATTTAAAAAGGAAAAAAAAAAAAAGGAAGTGACAAACATCACTTCAAAGCTGACTATAATAAGTACAAGCCCAATACTTTCTTCAATATAGTTTTAATCCATCAATGAGATTTGCAAGGCTATAGTCAGTTGTTTATATCCTTCTCATATTATTTATTAAATACATATGTAGCTATTTATCACTATTTTCTATGTGAAAATTATGATTGTCAATTACTATTTTTGAAAAAAAAAATTCTATTATTTGTGCCCCCACTGAAAAATCATTCTTGCTCTGCCACTGATGTCGAGTAGGCAAAAAACAAAATACGAGCGTGCAAGAAATTAAAAAGGGTGTATGGATATCATATTGATATTTTTTTGTAAATATCACTATATATTATTATTTTGAACAAGTATTTTATAAAATTTATTTTCTTTTTACCCTTATAAAAGTCGCTATTATGAATAGTGGAACAACAGCTGTACATTACATCAGAAGATATCTCATGGATATTGTTCCGGCCACTGGGGCCCATAGATTACGACCCATCTAGTACAATACCAACTTTTAGAAGACCCAACAGAAATAAATGATTTTGGGCAGCTATAACCCACATATCAAACCGGAAGACAACTTCAGTCCAGTCCAGGCCCTGACAAGGACCCAACATGATGTAGAGTGGGTCATGTACCAAATGCATCAAGTGGGTTAACAATGTTCAATCACAGGCCCCATGTGAATGGGACTTACCTTGTAGGACCATTATTGTGTCCTTAATTTAAGTTCAATTGTTCAACCTACAAGTACCATCATTGTTGTTCTCTCATTTAATCTTGAGGATCATATGCGCGAGTATTAGCGAGTGAAGCTCGTAAATTCAAACCTCAAGAATCCGTTCGAGTAGTACTAGGGTTTCCTAAACATTTAAATTTTCGGATCATACAGCGAGCATTAGCGAAATGATTCGAACTTACAACCTCAAAAGTCCATTCGATTCGAGTAGTAGGGCTTATGAGTTTAGTGCTGATGACTGCGAATAAGTTCGGTAATGATTTTGACATATTTCGTAATCACCAATTTGGGTGGTACCAACCAATGCTATTAGGTCATATAGACCAGTTGGCGATTGATTTTTTTTGTTAATTTATGGCAATTTGAAATTAATGACAAGGGGAAGTCTGTAGGGTCCATTGAACAGTACGATACGACAAATAGGCCCAGCTGGTTTCTTAATCAATGAGCACTATACTTTGATTTTCCATGAGTGGCACCGTACAAATGGTCAGAATTTCAGCCCACCCTTTGTCGGGTCAGGCTGGAAGCCGGATTTAAAACAGTAGTCCGACAGATGGGCCCATAAACATAATTATCTTCCCTATTAATGTGGACTGCAGTTATTTTGGGTCCAATTGTGAATAATCTGGAGGTCACCCATAGGCCCATTATGGGATCTAATACTTCAAAATTAGCCTCTTGCAATTTTCAGCATTTTGTGTCCTACTTTCTTTTGCATATGGTTTCAATTTGAGGACAAAATTCGAGGCAAAAAGTCATTCGACCATTGATGCATATTGGTTTGAAGATTTATTGGTGTGAGTGGAGTGTTTGTAGATGAGAAATAACTTAAAAATAAATTGAAAGAAACAAAATACTATCTATATTGGATAACTTTTTCGGTTCAAGAATGATTTAAACTTTACATATACATGAAAAAAAGGGAGTGAGCAGTTTAAAGTGAAATAGGGTACTCGCGATAAGGTTACTGATCCAAATTAACTAAACTAATCAAGCAAATAATCCAATTTTATGGCAGCCCTCTTGAAATAATATGTCCGCGAATCACATTTCGATTTGGTTTTACCAATTTTGGGATCAATTCTCTGAGAGAGAGAGTGAGAGAGAGAAAGAGAGGAAAATGGATTTTCGGCAGGTGAGTGAGGGCATTTAGATTGCCCATTCCTTGGTCTAACGGCCATAGATGTAGTTTTTCACAAACAACCCAACTTTTCTCTATCTTTATTTCTCTTTTCGCTTTAACCCAGGACCCCAAGATTTTCAAGTTGTCAAAGCAGTATACTTCGTCTGGTATTGAGAAATGGCCCAAAAAGGACAAGCCATTCCACCCAAATTACATCCCGAAAGAGTAAGAATACCTATCAACATTCAAGTGTTTAGGAATCTGAATCAAGATAAAAAGTTTTACAGTGTTTGATATACTTATATCCAGGCATTAGAGTTGAACGTAAATTACGATAATTTGACTTAAGCACTCATCATTTCAAGAAAATTATGATATTCCAATAACAAAATTACTAATTAAAAAAAAAAAAAGAAAGTAAAATGAGTATGCCTGAAGTGAAGAGATATATGAGGACAACTTTGGTAAGTATCTCAATTTTTCTTGAAGAAAGAGCTTATCATAATTAAGTTGAAATGGCCCTTTCCAATTTCAAGTTTGGTATATCATAATTAAGTTAAAATGTCCCTTCCGATTTTAAAATTTCATACAAACATGAGAATGAAATGTACAATTTAAAAAAACCCTTCTAATCCAAGCCCTTCTAATCCAAGCCATACCCGTAGACCAAAGTTAGGGGTTATTGTGAATTCTTAACTCATACCAAACTTGGAAGTTAGTGGTTATTTTGAACTTTTAACTAAGTTGAAGAGGTAATATTGTTGTACTCCAAACTTGGGGGTATTCTGAATTCTTAACCACGTCGAAGAGGAAATACTGTTTTGGGGGGGTTATGTTTTATGTTCAGCCAAAGCCCCTATGAAGGGCTGGCGTTCTGCCTTTCGTCCAAGCATCCTAGGTAGTCTTTACATCCTATTGCCGAAAGCATTCCCGGCAGGCGTCTCCCTTCTCCTGGCATGAATCAAAGGGGGCCTGCGTGTGATTATCAAGAATCCAGTACAGACCACTGCTGGAGGACAATGCTTACTCACCATCTCCTTTCTTTTCTCAAGGTAGCACTATTATTTGAACCAATTATAACATTACTCAACACAGATTAAGCCTCCCTTTGGAGGAAGCAACTTGACACATAAATTCGAAGACAAATGCATAATAAATGTTCATTTCAGCAAGAGGGCAAGATTAACATTCATCGATTGTTCCAATGAGATCATTCATCTGCAAGCGTACCCACTCAAACACTAGATGGGTAAAAGAAATAAATATGCTAAAGTTGCTATCCTAATCAGAGTGTTTAATATCTTTAAGAGGTTTGTGGACAAACTACATGCTTCCTATAATTTATCAAACTCATACAGTAATTTGAAAGGATGAATAACTCCATAGCTGATCTAGAAAATTAGGTTGGCAACTTCGATTCATAAATTTTACGTTTGGTTGCTCAGATTCCATATCCAGGTTCAAGGATGTTTTTGCCAGCATGGTATGAGGTGCCAGATCACATTGCTAAAGCTGAAATAGTTCAGAATATGCCCAAAAAGTGAATAGCTTCACTTTCATCCACCATGGAATTGATAACAGCAGCTACAAGCCTGCAAAAATCAGTTTAGTTATTACAATCCTTAGAGAGGGGGAGAGCGATCTTGTTCAGTTCAAGATGCAAATCAAGCAGGAACAGCAATCAAAGGGCATCATTCCAAATTCAGAGACAAGCACAATGTCAAGAAAAATGAACACCTCCAGCTGTCAATATCATATTATCCCAGATCATAGTGCATCAATTGCTTTCAAAGACAGCATAAAATGTTTAGCAATTATTGTTGTACAGTGTTGCATACACATTATCTTTACTTCTGTTCGAAAGGTTGACAAGAACAATAAGTTGTATAGTAAGTTGATGAAGTATCATGGTATAAACACACTTTATTCCCAGTAGATTGTACAGTGTGCAAAAAACAGATAAAACCAACTTCTGCTTATTCTTCTTGTCTTCTAGTCAGCTTTTTGAAGCCATAAGTTTTCATGTATACTCTTTTCAGTTGGTTAATGATCAAACTTCTTCACCAATTATTTTATAGAAATGAAATTAAAATCTAAGAAATAAAGAATGTTGCTCAACACTATGTTTTCATTCCTAAGAGGCGGTGGTCAAAGCAAAGTTCAAAAAGTAACTGCAGCAATTTCTTAGCCCTCTTCAAGTAATTATAGTTGCGTCAGAATTCAATTTTATTAATGAATGTGCATCTCAATTGCTAGTTCATCCTCTACGCAAATTTAACCCAAGCAAAATTTAGTAGACCAATTTTAAACCTAGTTAACGGAAGAAAGATATTACAACAGAAAATGTCCTTGCAGCATAACATCTACAAGCAAACAATAAGTTTATAAGCATAAATAAAAGAAAAAAATTGCAGGCATCTCCACTTCTGGAAAGAAGATTATTGTGAATTTTGGACAAACCTGATCATGACGAGTATAAAGAGAACTAAATAGAAACCCAGCTTCACAATCCGAACCTTCTTCTCTGCATTTAGGGATCTGAAAACTTCAGTTACATCAATAAGATGTTCCCGGTTCATGAATCTGCAACATGAGAAACAACATGAACTCAAGCAAAGAGAAAAATTTAGAGTTCATGAAACATAACTCCAGATGGTTTTGTGAGCCAATAAAATGATGACAAGGGATATGTACAAGTGGCTGATTTGACAGAGTATAGCTTAGATTGTAGCAATAAGTTTACAACTGCAGCATATTTATATATGGGATGGAAAACAGAATCTAAGGAATGAACCAATCTAGAGTTTCATCTGTTGGCTCTGGTGAAAACAGCTCAATTTTTCTCATAAAAAATTTCCTAAGACATTTACAATAATCAGTAAAATGAGAATCTGATCGTTAAAAAACTTACTTCCTCAAATTGAAGTATGCTGGTGGAAAAGTAGCCAGGAAGAAGAACCAATTTCCTGTCAGGAGAAATAGAATGGAGAATGCACCCTGCAACAAATATTCAGGAATCACCACACTGTTGATGCGAGATGACGATTCATATGGGTTCAAGTAGTCAGCCTCCAAATCTGTTAAACTGACAATCTACGGAGAACCATTAAAAACATTCAGATACAGTTGTTTGAGGTACAAATGCTTAATAGCAACAATATAATGAAAGAATATAACTACCGACCCATCCAAGAATTGACTTGCTTATAACGAATGTAAATAAAAGAAATACAGTTGCCTACATGGCACTGGATTTGAAGAGGAAAAAAGTAAAGATGTCGATATCTTCTTTTAAAAGGGCTATTGAATTGGATACAGATTTCCGACTATAACAAAAGGATACATTTCTTGTATTCTCTTTACGCTTCTTGTCTCGTAATTCCTTCAGCAAAACAGCACACAAGAGGCAAGTAAGATCCTACCCAAAATCAGCCTTCTGTCAGTTCTTTTATTTAACTTTACCGATTGTTTTAACCCCTCAAGCGAACAAGAAGATTATAACAAGCTTTTTTCTTTTCCTTTAATCTTATCATTGAGCAAACAGCTAATTATATCGAAAACTAAACACTTATCATTTTTTCTCCTCTCAAATTGGAAAAGAAATCTTTTTATGTATAAATAACATGCTTTCTAATCATTTATTTACCATAATTTCTTTAACCAAGCAAAAAACTAATGCAACATACTAAGGGCATGAAAAGGGGATTTTGGGCAACAGGGTTCTCCAAGAATCGATCTTTTTCTTTCATGAAGCAAGGTTACCAGAAATTAAGCATAATTTACTAGAAAAAAGCAACAAATGGCATTGTCCTTCCCCAAACCACCCCACAAAAATTTACCTTTAGCATGAAAAAAATCAGTATACATGAGTAAATATACACAAGAAATTTCCTTAAAAATAAACCAAAAAGAAAACAGTAGAGAGAAAAGTACCTGGTAGAGATTGAGTCCAATCAGACCTATATTCATGACGAAAAAGATTAACCAAAAAAAGGGTTCCGAAGCCATTGATTATTCCTTAACTCAGCAATCTTTCTTTTGTGAGCAAACAGCGGTTGTAAACAGAACAGTCTGTCAGTAAAGTGGAAGAAGCTTGATGTGGGACTAATAATATCTAATAAAATAAAAAAACTTAAATCACAAAATGCCGCATTTAATGTTGCGTGAGCAGCAAATTGTCCCTAAGTAACTAGGTTGTTTAAAAAAATTCGAAAAATTGATTTGTCTCGAAGCGAAAAAAAAAGATAATTGGATCGGTTTTTGGTGGCGGGGCAGTTTGCGGGGCGGGTTATATTTTAACCGAGTCGGTTTGCGATTCACATTTTTGCAAACCGGCGGGTAACCGAACCGAATCGAAATGAGGGTAGTTATGTAATTTCACATGTTACTTATGTAATTTCACATGTTAGTTTGGGTGTTCATTTGGTTATTTATTGAATATTTATGTTTTTACATTGATTGAAATGAGAAGATGAAGTTTGAAAGACTAAGTGATTATTTTCTTGTTTATATAATTTTTTGTTATTTGTTGAATATTTATGTTTTTATGTTGATTGAAATGAAAAGATGAAATTTGAAAGACTAAGTGATTGTTTTCTTATTTATTTAATTTTTGTTTTTTTTGAAGATTAAGGTTTTGGATGTAATTTAACTTTAAGATATTAATGTTTGTATTATTAGTGATTTATAATATTTTGTAATTTTTCTTGTTTATTTTTTAAAAATATAAGTAAATTATTATGGACCGGATCGGGTACCCGCCCTATCCGAACCGGTTTTGCGGGTAACCGGAATGCCGGGTACCCGCTACATATGGACCGGTTTGCGGTTCGAATTTTTACCGAACCGCAAAGACCGGTTCGGTTCACATTTTTTGTCCATAAACCGGGTACCCGGTCCATGAACACCCCTATAAGGAACACACAAATTACCCATTTAATTGATAAAGCCATTTATGCCTTTTTATACACAATATTTTCACAATTTTTCTTTTTCGTGCTAAAATATAAAATTTTTATACTGTCTATGTGTGAGTAGAACAAAATGATAATGGAGAGATAAATCTCAAATACATGAGTTAAAAAAATTTTAAAAATTTTGCTACTTTTGTTATTAGATGAAGTTGGTTTTGCATTGTTTTGGTTAAAAATATAAATTTATAATTGTTACTTTTTTATTGTTGTGACGTTACTAGTATTTCTTGATTTTCTATTTTAAATATATTTGATAGAAATAACAAATTTATATTTATTTTCTAAGTTGCTAGTTATATGTCATGGCCAACAAAAGAAATAATTCATATCTTTTTTATATTTTTCTCCATCTTTAATACAAACAATAGGAATAGTTTATGACGTAAATTTTTGCAATTTTAGAGTTATTATTTTGATCTTTTTAATATAAGAGTACAACAACAATATTAGCTTGAAGTAATAAACTTATTTTGTTTTTATATAACAAATTAACATAAATAGCAATGTTAAAAAATATGAGGGCAAATTTGTCCCCATAATAGTGAAGATTATATGAGGGGCAACTTGTTACTAGAGTAAGGGCAATTTGTATGTTTCTTAAATATAAGAGTAATTTACTACTTACGTAACGTTACAAGCGGCATTTTGAGATTAAGTCATAAAGAAAAGCTTTTGAGGTTTATTTATTATTGGGTTTTGAGGATTTTTTGAGGGGGATTATAAGCATACCACGTGTTTAAGTTTAATTTAATTCGAACTAACACTCCAAGGCACACACTTGCATTAGTTTTCATGTTTTGCTTTAATTTATATAGAATACGTTTGGATGGAGTGTTCTGTGAAAATATTATTAACTTAATCCCAAAGAAAAATAAAACAACTTCCTAATGTGCTGAATAATTCATATATCATCAAGTGTAAAAATGAATCTTTTTTTGTATTGAAAATATGTTCACAAAGGTGTTCCAATAATTTTTTACATTAACCCAGACCTTGTTCCAAAAAATCAATCAATACTTCGTATTCGAGTTTTATCGTGAATCATTTCTATTACCGAATGTATCAAGTCGAGAGCACCTCTGTATTGGACATACTAAAGAATTTACAATGAATCGTGCCCTTCAAATCGTACGTGTTTTTTACCTCATCATTTCAAACAACATCTCAACATAATATTTTTGGAATTCATCGTCTCATTGCTTGATCTTAATCATTGTTATTTTGAAACTATCTAGTATTCATAGTTTGCCTGATTTAGTATTGCTCTTGAGCCCCACATTGAAAATGTGCCATGCCCTTTAATACACAGTCAATTAGTGCACCTCAACTCATTTGGAGGATAACTAATTGGATTTGAGCAAGTGACATTATACCCTCTAACAACAACTAAATCATTCATTCTTCGACCTCAATTAATTTGAACCTCTACTTAATTTCACTCGAGTTTCACCTTGGTCATAAGAAGTGACAATTGCCCTATTGAAAAGCTGAAATTGGACTCCTGTAATAAACATAAAATTCAGTTTGGAGTTTTCAATTACGAAAAGAAGTAAACGAATTTTAGGAGAAAATCATGCAAGAAATCTCTATTTTCGTCGTCCTCAAAAGATTTATAGATTTCTTGTAAAGGTTGCTATCCATCCATTTTGCCACCTTTTTCTTGCACTGAAGATGGTATGAGAAAAAGTAAAGAGATGAAGTGAAATGAAAACTTCTTGACCATCTAGAATTTATTTGGGCTTTAGTTATTCTCAACCATACGTCCATAGTATTTTGAAAGGCCACACGACGTAACCCACTAAGGCCCGATACTAAAACCCTCAAGGCCCACGCCTAAGTAAACTAATTTCATTGAACGACGACGTTTGCTGGGGAACATCTTGATCCGACTTTGCAATCGAAACTTCAATGAAACTTC
Source organism: Mitragyna speciosa (assembly GCA_024721245.1). NCBI lineage: Eukaryota > Viridiplantae > Streptophyta > Magnoliopsida > Gentianales > Rubiaceae > Mitragyna > Mitragyna speciosa. Next base: position 12,124 of record JAMWEH010000459.1, on the reverse strand, counting down.
AATGGCTTCCCGAAAACATCCTACCCCGAGCTGACAAAGAAACTTCAGAGGAGAGAACAATGAAGAAGCTTACAAAATTTATAACCATTCGTTCTTGACAATACAAACAAAGTCCTGAATTTATACTAACATCTCCAAAGCATTATAATTCGCTGGTATGTATGTGTGTGTATATGTGTGTGTGTATATATATATATATATATATATATATATATATATATATATTATTTTTTTAGCTTATTGATGTTCTCAAACTTGGTACTTTTTCAGATGAGCTGACTCGGATGTGTATATAAGCCCATAACACAGAGAATGTCAGAAATACGTGGAGTGAATCTCCAAAGTACCTTCGATGTTTAAATTATAGTCATTAGGAAAATTGGCTAGATTGGGAGGCTTTGAGAAAGTATATTGTGAGCATACTTTGTGAATAAAACACGAAGATATTTCTATACTAGAAAAATGGAGAGAAACACATAGAAGGCCGCACCATAAACTGACACCCTATAAATCATAGGTTGGCATGTCAAATAGTAGAATCTGTGTCGGATGTCAAAACTGTCACATCATCCTCGAATCACCTCGTCTAAAGAATTAATAACTGCTTTACAAACCTTTGATTGAGAATAGTTAAATACTTAAGAGAAAACTGACTGAGGCATTATTCTATCCAAGCTGACGTGTAGGTTAGGTAATATTGTTATCTACAATGTGAAGTCAACGTGACATATCATTCAATTGCAAGTACTGATGATTTGATTTATCTGAGTTATCTCAACCTAAGAGCTTGTCAGCTATCATATTTTTCCCTTTTTATAAGGACAACTAACGCCTTAAGGAGCTCGAATATTTCAAAATATCATCTAGCTCAGGACAACTAAAAACAAGTCCTTGCAACCTTATCTCGACTGCTGAAAAGAAATATCATAATAAAAGAATCACAAGTCAGGCTTGGTTAGAACAGAGCTAGCCTAACCACGACTGATCGCAATTTATTAATTTAACATCTTTGTACTGTAAGCTTTGCTTTTTTTCTTTGGGCTCCGGAAGAAGGTATGAAAATATGACCCAACTAATAAACAATAATAACCTGCCCTATATTGGGCTTTTTCATCCAGACTGCCCCAATGTTTAGCTTATTGGGTTGGGCTTTTAAACTCAGTCTCTGCTCTTATTTTTTAATCCAATGACAGTGGTAAACTCAACTAAAATGCATTTCCCTATCTGGGTTCTCCTCCTTTCCTTTTGCTATTAACAGCTGACTTCTTCTCCCGTTGGCTTCTTGAGAAGGTTTTTCTGTATGTTTGCTTATTCCTGTTTCTTGTATTAAAATATATGATGTTTTACAATTTTTATTGATTTCGTTGTTGGTTTTATTGTGAATTATTACTCAGGATTAATGTCTAGATATCATTGAACAGCAATGCATTTGAAATTCTTGGCTTGTTGTCGATGATTTGCTGATAAGTTATCATTTTTAGTATTGTTTGTATCTCACTTGAGATTCCCCTAGCAAGCAGTTCATGCATTGGACGTGGATGAGACGTTCTATTCATCTGTGGTTTTTTCGGTTTTCCTGATAACGCATAATAGGTTATGAAAGATAGTGGTGGTGTATTACGTTCCAATTTCCACTTGAACATGTTATAGTACAAGAACGGAAATTGGTGTGTGTTAGTTTTGGTAGTAAAATAAATGCTGTGATAAATCCTTTTACACGTGTTTCTAAATGACTTTCATACAATTAAATGGCCTTATCCGAGGAGATTCTTAAATACTGATTTCTGTAGCGTTCCTATTCTCTCTCATTGCACTTAAAGAATTGATCTTCATAAGTTTTGAATTATTTTAACATATATAGGCTCGTGCGAGACCTAATTACCCTAAGTGAGCACTTATGTAATGCCTGCTCAGCTTACTGCTTCACTGCCTCTAGATGCAACTGTAAGTACAGGCAAATAGGAAAGTTCACCAACGACCTGAAGTACAAAACTTAGATCTAACAAGGTGGATATGCAGAATCTGATTAGTATAAAGATCATCTTTATCATATGCACAAGAATCTAGATAAACAAAATGATGAGATAATTTCTTTTAAAATAAAGTTGGAGAGGTTATAATACAGATAAGAGTTACAATAGAGGATGATCGACTAAACATTTTTTTTTTGCTGGCTAACTCTTTTGAATGCTGTCAGGGGTTGGATTTGTAGGTTATCTGTTCATGGTTCCATGTACGAATACTTGAGCTTGAAATGTAAATTTGGTACGCTTGAAATTCTGTGGGCAAGATAAGCTTCTAGAAGTTTTTATAGGCCAATAGGAGCTTGAAAATTTATACTGCACTTCCCATAGCTACAAGATGAATGCTTTATATGACTTCAGGATGCCAATCACGGTCTAAATGCATGACCAAGATTCTGGTGGTTTGATATCATTGCCAAGTATGCACTAGAAAATGGGAAGGATGATCCCATTACAGTCCTATATCATCGCTTTGGTCATTATGATGCTTTGCAAATTCCTGGGAAGTTGGATGCAAGATCAAGACAATAAATTTTTCTTTGCGTGCTTCCGGTCCAAATATTTTTCTGTTGTAAATTAGATTTGGAATACAGTGCGATCGTAGATTGCATTTATTTTCTTTTCTCACCCGATAAAATTAGATGGTTTCGTAGAGCATGTTCTCTTCTCAACTGTCGTTCCAACTGATGCAAAAATAATTGATTTCACCCTGCCATGATCTATATCATATTCTTTAGGTCCAAATCAAGCCTAATATACTATTTTGTGTGACCTTTCTTATGTGAATTTAAGTCGTTCAAATTGGCACTTTCGTGTGTAATAATTCATTTTCGAGTTACATACATTGACAGGAAGTAGACATCGAGATATCGAATTTTTTACATCGAGATAAATGAAGTATCTAATTTTTTTATTTTTCCTGCTTGAAATTAGTGAACGAGTCATGCTAAGCAAATCTATTAGGCGGCTGTATTTGTATTTTGACACATGCTCAAGTCAAGAGAGGGATGAGATTAGAATATCCAAGTAAACCAATTTGTCCTTGCTTCTTTTCTAAGTTCCAAGATCAGCTTGTGATATTTCAGCAAGACTGCAACACGGGAAGATATATCATGGTCAATCAGTAAAGCTTCTCTGGCATCCTAGGTGGTTCTAAAGAGGCAACGGGAACATTCTCTGGAGAAAGATGATGTAACATGTAAATAATTGGTTTGTCGAACGAAAACCATAAAGTACAAAAGATAACGCTCAAAACATTTGCTCAAATTAAAAAATCCAGAGCTTGGATTATAATTGTAGAAATGGGATCATGTCTTCCAAGATTCTTGGATTTCTCATTTGGACCCAAAAAAACTTAAAGGAAAAAAAAAAAAAAAAAAAGAGAGTAATGGATGATGGTCCTACAATATGCTGGATCATAGATCTTGAGCTATATGATCTGCAACCTCTTTAAGGCCTCTAGCCACGGTCCCTTATGTATTATCAATGCGTACAGAAAGCAAGGCTGTCTGAACTGATTACACATTTACATCCCGATCTAACCTGTTTTCCCCTTTGTCCCAGAGAAGGATAAGATTATTATTGCTCTGGTAGCAGTTATATTGCAAGTAGTCTCTATTTATTATGCGTGTTTCTCGGAGAATATGACCCTGGACCGGATTTGAATACTTTTCATTTTAGACAATTTTATGTCTGGGATTTAAAATTGACAGATGCATGGCTCAAATCAAATGCACTTTTATCTTATTGATTCAATCTGCAGGGGCTTTTAAACCCCTCTTCCGACTTTAGTCATTTGAATAATGAGTACGTGATCTTGTTCACGTACCAAACTTAAAAAATTTACTATTCTCAACATTACAATAAATTGAGATTTTTAGTGGCAATTTTTTTTTAATCTCTTCAAGCATATTTACTTCACTTCAACGTAATTAACATGAGCATAAAATTGGCATCATAACAAGAAAGGCAATGAGGATTTTATTGGTTTCTGATAGTATAGTTGTACAGACTAGTTGTTCAGAACATAATCCATGAATGTGCTTCAAAATAGAAGAGGGGTTGGGAAGTTAATTCACGAACCTTTCTTAAAATAATTTCTTATATATTTATGAGAAAATTACGGTTTTGGTATCTAATGTTTGGGGCATTGGCAATTTTGGTCCCTAAAGTTTGGATGAAAGCAAATCTAGTATCAAATGTTTCAATTTTTTAGCACATTTAGTCCTATTGTGACATTTTTAGTCCTAAAGTTTGGATAAAAGCAAATGTAATATCAAATAGTTCGATTTTTTAATACATTCAATCCTATTGGCCGATTTTGGTAAAATCTTACTGAAATTTGATCATATGATACTCATTACTGGTTTTTGAATTTAAAAAAATATATATACTCTTCAATTTGCTACATATCTTGTCTCCTTTGTATCGAATAATAATTATAAACAATCAAATGGTTTTTAAATGAATTTTTCAGAGATATTGAAGAGCAAAATTTTGTCTTCAAAGTATGATTTTATAGTTTTCTATTAAGAGCAAATAGAGAGAGAGTAAGAGTGGAGAAAGAGAGAGTGAGCATAAAATAGTTGATTGCTATATGAAGATTTGAACTTTTTGAAGTTTATTATTTTTTTATTTTTTAATTTATTTTTGATTAAAAACTAATTATTCAAATTAGCGCCTTTAATTATGACAATTAAGTTTTTTTATTTTTTCAATTTTTTAAAATTCGGTTACTTGTAGCTAGATTCTAGTAAGATTTTGACAAAACTAGTCAATTGGACTAAATGTGTTATAAATTGAAATATTTGATCTTAGATTTGTTTTCATCCAAACTTTAGGAACTAAAATTGCCTCAATAGGACTAAATGTGCTAAAAAATTGAAACAGTTAGTATTAGATTTGCTTTTGGCCAAACTTTAAGGACTAAAACTACCAATACCCCAAACATTTGGTACCAAAATCATAATTTTTTCTTTATTTATTGGTAATGTAAATGTTAAATTATTTAAAGAATAATACTGAAAGCATATCAAAATGAGTACAACAAAATAAGGGCGCAATATGGAAGGTAGATTCATAGTCAAACTCAAAATTAATGTCTAGCCACACCAGGTAAGTTTTAGGCCCATCTTTCTATGGCAAGCCCACACCCTTCTCATTCCAGAAAAAAAAATTGGTTGCTTTTAATGTTTCTGGGCCTAGTTAGAAGGGCCTGACATAAAAGGGACCACAACTCCACAACATGTCCATTTTTATATTTATGAAAGTCTATTTCATTCCCAGACATTTGTGGTCCATGAACCCTGGATTGAAAAATTGTTGTATGGACATAAAAAACGATAATTTTTTTTTTCACAGTCCCTGGATCTAGCTCATTCTCCATGGACATTAAAAACATGGGCCTCATAGAAAAATGAAATATATATATATATATATATATATTTCATTTTAAGAGAGATTCTATGCTTTGTGAAGGAAAAGGAAAAAGGGAGGGGGTTGATTGAGAATCAAACCACGAATCTTATGAGTAATTAATGTCTCTACTACTCGAGTTGAGTTTGAAAACAAATTCATTTTCGTTTTAGCTTCATTCATTCACTCGCTTCTCATATTTTTACTATTAAGATTAACAAAAGCCTATGCCATTATCATATAAATCGTATTCCAAAACTATCTCAAAAATGTTGTAAGCTCTTTAACCCTTTAAATGGTAATGTAAAAAAGATGAACATGGAGTGAATTAGGCTAAAATCAAAGTGAATGTGTCCCCTTCATAAGTTTCAATTCTTTGTAAATCAAATCAAGAATGGGCTTCAACCTTGAGTTCCTTAGATTTACCAAACACCCTCGAAAAGGAAACCAGTGGTACTCTGAAACAGAGAGGATCTACATTCTTTGAATGATTTCGATATACATTTTGCAAGAGTGGTGGCATGATTTTTCATGTGCAAAATGACAAACTGGTCCTTGCAAGCATTCTTTGATATTCTTTTGTCTGTTCTCTGTCGAAATAATTATCTCCGTACCATCAAGATTATTTGAAAATCCTCATGCTTAATAAAGACAAAATTCAAAAGTGAAAATCAATCCACAGTAAAACTAGCTGAGTTATTAGTTTACTAATTACTACTCAAGATATTCTCAACTGAAAAAAATAGTAGGCGATTATCAAACAGAAACTGAAAAATAAGATGTTGAAAATATGTATTGTCATACTACAAAAATTAATTCAAATTAAAAAAATTTACTAAGTGTAAGAAAAGATGATTTATTAAAAAAATATAATAATAATATCTCAAAGCCGACTTTTTAAGCTGTCATGAAGTGTTAATCATTTATCGAATGGTTAAAATTTTGATTATATTTTTCTCGAGAAAAATTAAATTTCTATTCAGTCTATTGCTGGGAGGACTATTAATTTTCTAAAAAATATAATATCATAAAATCATTTTTTACTTTTTAAAAACACGATAAATTTATTCAATATAAAGCGTTACATAAAATTAAAAGAGTAAACAAAGAATGGACAGTGACTACCATAATTTGTTGTATCCTTTCACACACACTATTTTGGCAAATTGCAGAGTAAGAAGGTATCTAAAGGAAATCTTTTCTTTTATACTCAATGCAGAAACCTAGAAAATTTAAGTGGTCTGCCTGCACTTGTTCAGGTACTTTTAATATCTTGATTTAAAGAAAATATTATAATATTTTCACTGCCTTGGTTCCTTAAAAAGTGACTAGTACTAAAAAGGGACTTGAGATTCAAACTTGTGTTAGTAATAGTTGTCTTACCAATACAAAAAAGAAAAAAGAAAATTATGGGTTCATTGCTTTTGGAATATTATTGAAAAAAATATTGTAACAAATTTTTATATGTAATATATGTTAGATATAGAAGTTATTAAAATATTTTTTCATAGTATATTTTAAAATAATTTTCAAAAAATGAGTTTATTCAAAACATGCTCTATGTAGGTGTAAACTTGTATTTTTTATTATTATAAAAGTGTTGGTTAAAAAAAAAAAACAAATGTATTAATTTAAAATTTGTGTTTGCTTTGGTAATTTAAGTAAGAACCATGTTCAAACAATGAATAAAATAAATCAAAGATACTCCTCCTAGTCTTTTTCCACTCTCCCATCCCAATGTAATCCCCATTGGTTATCTCAAATCCACCAAAAAACTATTCACAAAACCTAATACCTCCATTAAATATCCATTAAACAAGTCAGTAAAATCCTATTGACCCTACATTAGACAGAAAAAATTCAAACTTACATAGCAACTTTGTACTTCTTTCTCAGTCCACCATCCACTCCACATGTACAGCTCCTCCTTGGGAAACCAATCCATCTCACTAAAATTCAAATTAAAATCCTAGTCCACACTAGGCTTCTTAGTTCTTGCTCCCCCATCAAACACACTAGCCTCTTCTGCTCAAGTGCAACTCCTGGTTGCAGAAGCCATGCATGCATGCATTTGATTGAATAAAAAGATTGAAACTTTGCCATTATATCATGAAGACTAGCAATAGTTTCAATAGTAGTAGTTATATTTAAGCTTTTTTATTTCTTCACATTTTCCATTTGTTTAAGTACTTGTTCACTCAACTCTGATGGTCTTTCACTGTTAGCTCTGAAAGCAGCCATAACTGCTGATCCAAAACAGGTTCTTTCCACCTGGAAAGAATCAGACTACAACCCATGCAAGTGGGCTGGGATCACCTGTGATCAATCCCACCAAAAGGTCACCTCCATTTCCCTCTCCAACAAAGGCCTCACTGGCTACATTCCGTCTGAACTTGGAGCACTGTCTTCACTGTCTTCCCTTACTCTTTCCTTCAACAACTTCTCCAAGACTATCCCTTTTCATCTTTTCAATGCCACCTCACTTACCTCTCTTGATCTCTCCCATAACAACCTCTCTGGACCCCTGCCACACCAGATTATTTCCCTCAAGAACCTCACTCATCTTGATCTTTCCTCAAATCAGCTCAATGGGTCCCTCCCTGAGGCCTTAAGCAACTTAGCTCAGCTCTCTGGGACTTTAAATTTTCATGCAACAGATTTTCCGGTGAGATTCCCGCGAGTTTTGGCCGGTTTCCGGTGATACTGAGCTTGGACCTCCGGGAGAATAATCTAACTGGAAAGATACCTCAGGTGGGATCGTTATTAAACCAGGGGCCCACTGCTTTTTCTGGGAATCCTTATCTTTGTGGGTTCCCCCTAGAGATTCCATGCAGTAGAGAGCCTGAAGGCTGCTGAAAATCCAAGAATTTTACCGAACCCGGAAAAACCGAGTTTTTCATCAGACGGGGTCGTGGAAAAAGGAAAAATGAAAAATGGGTCAGTGGCAGTTCCTTTGATTTCGGGAGTTTCAGTGGTGATTGGTGTGGTGTTTGTTTCAATGTGGGTGTTGAGGAAAAGATTGAAATTAGTGGAAGGTAAAATGGGAAGAGAAAAGTTGGAGAAGGAGAGGGATGTGGTGGTTGTCGAAAAAAGTGAGGAGGGGCAAAAGGGTAAATTTGTGGTTTTGGATGAAGGACTTGAGTTGGATTTAGAGGATTTGTTGAGGGCATCTGCTTATGTGGTGGGGAAAGAGTAGGGGGTGGGATAGTGTATAAGGTGGTTGTGGGAGGGAGTGGTGGGAGGAGACCCGGTGTGGGTGGTTCTAGTGTAGTTGCTGTGAGGAGGTTGAATGATGGAGGTGCTGTTTTGAAGTTTAAGGGAGTTTGAAGCTGAGGTGGAGGCCATTGGGAGGGTTCAGCATCCTAATATTGTGAGGTTAAGGGCTTATTATTATGCTAGTGATGAGAAATTGCTAGTTTCTGATTTCATCTGCAATGGAAGCTTATACAATGCTCTTCATGGTAATCTTGATTCTATCTTTAATTCTGAAATTCATTCTTAGTGCTCTTTACATAGTTGTGCTTGTAGACTTGTGATGATTATGTTGCCTTAACTGCTTAACTGTTCTGGCTATTCTGCTTATTCTGCATTGTGAATATTGCAAAAATCTGTCAATGCTAACATGATATTGATCTTTGGTATGGTTCTTTATAAAATATTTGGATGCAAGTAGAATTATAAAGTCTAGTTTCAGCCCTTCCAGACCATTGGATTCTACTGAAGATTATAAGGTTGCCCCACAGTGCATGTTGCAATATCAATTTGTTTGTTCCAAAAACCTGCATCCACTACTGGTTTAAAGGAAGAACTAAGTAAACTGATATCAGGATGTGTACATGGTGCAAATGAGTTTGAATTTTTAAGGTTGAGAGCTTTGAATTAGTGTAAGCTTACTTGTTAAATCCAGTGATCTATGTTGACAGTGACAGGAGCAGAAAGGAAAATGCCTTGGGCGGGGATCTTTGTTACCTAGATTTGGTTTCAAATGTTAGACATGGTTATTTTCAGTTATATCTGATTTTAGAAGTTTTCTTATGTATTTTGTAGGAAGGTAACTTAATGGTATCCATTTGATTAGTAAAGCAGGGGTGTCTAAAGTGAATAAACATTGTTGATAAACTATGGAAAGCATGCAGAGCATCACATTCTTTAATTTCAAGGTACTTGTGTGACTGAAATTTGATGATTGATACTTGTGTTTGGTAGATGTGAATCTGTTTCTTCATCTCAAATTCTGATATCAATTGTTGGTTGATGCTTTTAGAGATCACATGGAAGTGATGCATTCTGGATCCTAATATTTACTGGTAGTGATGGTGTTTTCTTTTTAGAAGGGGATGATTTACTTTTTGCTTATGAGAAGGGGCGTGCAGATCAAGTCTAGTCTCCCTTTTGTTTAATAATAATGAAGATCAAAGAAATGTTTGTTTTCTTTCTGTGTTTTCGTAAAATTTTGCTTAATGCATTCTATTAGAACCACACAATCATTGACATTAACTAAAACGTTTGTGGAAATTTCCTTGGAAACAGTGTCATAATGAATTATTGATAATATAAGAACATATAAAAGAAATATAATAGTTTTCAAATTGAGGTATGTGCAAAGTCTAAGCTCACACTAAAATAGTTTGCATCCCTTTGTGAAGGTTTCTTACTTCATCAAGTTAGTAACAACACTGCCTCTAGGATAAAACAGCCTCGCCACTCTGCTTGCTGTACTAAACCTAAGTTTGTTACCATGAGGTATGAATGACCTCATTTCTACCTCCAATCCACACACCTTCTTTGCCAAGCAAGGCAGCTGAGACATCTCTTTGAGCAATCATTTCTTTTCCTTCCTAACATTTCTCCATTTTCTTCTTCATTCCATGTGATTAATACGTTCAAATCGTGGGCAAATGGTTGAAGCATCTCCACATGATACAAGCTACCTAAGTTCTTGGTGATGTTGTTAGGATGCCTTCATTTATTTTGGTCTATCTAGCTTTGTTATAAATGCTGGGAAATTCATCATCCCAAAACTCATCCACGGCCAGCTTGTCGTGGTCGTGGTCTAAACAAGGGCCAGGTTAAGCGATAACATGCTGATGTAAGAAAATGATGTTGTAGATCTTGTTTAAAACACAAGATCCAACCAGGTCCATGTAAGAAATCCTGGAAATGCCTTCATTGTGACAAGTTCCAGGAATTGTTTTTCCATGTGTGGTATTTCCAACCTTTATTGTTGCCTTTCATGTCAAACCCATGGCAGGTTTCACATTGCAAATTTCCTACAGGAACTCTTCCCCCTTCTCAAGTCCGAGCTAGGACCACCCACATGGAAAGAGAATAGACGATGCTTAAGATATTTTTTATTTTACATCTGCTTTTGATGTGGTGGTGACTTGACTGTCGGCAAAAATATTGTTTCAGAATTTTGTTATGTGCTTCTTATACGTATGTTTCTTGATACTTCATCATTTTCAAATGGAAAAATGGTCAATGCCAAAACTGTAATTGATGCGTTATTTATCTTATCCATTATGTCTTCTCATTAACAATGCATTACTGCATCTATGTTGGACAATAATTGCTGTTCCTTTTCAAAAAGTTATGTGTAGCTGATGGGGTAATTGAACTCCTAATTGTTCTGAAACATAACACAAAGCTAAAAATTGTTGGTGTAACTTCAAAGATAGTCTGGCGTGTAATTTGTTAATATGTTGCTTTTTTTTTAAATTGCTACAAGTAATGCAAGCTATAGTCCACTCTTGTTCGTCATTTGAAACTTGTTACTGCTTCATTTGAGAAGATTATTACCTGCATTTGGTCAACTTAATTCTTTTCTGCTTTTGATGTTGCAGGAGGGCCTGCCAATCTATTGCCACCATTATCCTGGGCAGCAAGGTTAAAAATTGCTCAAGGAGCTGCCAGGGGTCTAATGTACATTCATGATTGCAGCCCTAAAAAATATGTTCATGGGAGCATAAAATCGTCAAAAGTCCTTTTAGATGATGATCTACGGCCTTACCTCTCTGGTTTTGGTCTGACTCGTCTTGTATTGGGCACGTCAAAATCGTTGAATGCTGCATCCAGAAGGCAGAGTACAAACCAGATCATAGTGAGCCCAAAAAGTTCTACTTCCTCGTCTCTCATGTACACAGCACCTGAAACTCGAATCCTAGGTAGCAAGTTTACGCAGAAATGTGATGTCTATTCATTCGGAATTTTGCTTATGGAGATTCTAACTGGTCGATTACCACATGGTGGGCTGGATGATGATGATAAGGGGCTCGAGAGCAGTGTCAGGAAGGTGTTTCGCGAAGAACGGCCATTGTCTGAGATTATAGACCGTGCCCTTCTCCACGAGGTTCATGCGAAAAAGCAAGTAGTCGCAGTATTTCATATTGCACTCAATTGCACAGAACTTGATCCTGAACTTCGACCTAGGATGAGAATGGTTTCCGAAAGTCTAGATCGGGCCAATTCGTTATGAAGGGAATGGGAACAGATTACTTAGTGACATCTAATTTTGTAGCCATTGTGCTGTTAAAATATTTCCTAGGATGTGAAATAGTTTCAATCCCTGGCTAATCTAGTTGGTGCCTCTTGAAGTTGTTGCCTTTGAATTCTGTTAGATAGGAAACTGAGAGCTAGCTGTTTCTTGATGAGATTATCCAGAAGTTAGACTAGGAGGATTTATTTTG
>JAMWEH010000227.1:0-35301 GCA_024721245.1 Mitragyna speciosa | reverse complement strand
ATTTATTGGAAAAAGAGTGTAAGTTTTTGTAAACTAATTTTTAGAAAATACTTTAAAAAAGGTTTGACGAAAAATGTGATCTTTAGAAAATGTCTTATTTTGAAAACAAAAGAAAAGGACTTAAAATGGAACTTTGAAAATGCGACGGTTTTAGGGTCCAAAAATAGAGTCTAAAAAGGGTTTTTAGTGAAAAGGGAGTCGCCACTTGGTACTGAGTTTTGGTGTACCAAGTCACCAAAAAATATTTTATAAAAGGTAAGAAAATCGAGAATGATTTATTTAGAAAATGATTTTTCGAGAAAATATAAGAAAAACAAGAAAACCCTTTTTAAGACAACTCTAGGTCTTTGAAAACAAGAGAAAAAAGGTTCGGGAGTCACAGTTGAAGAAAGGGAAGGCAAAGGTTTACACCTAAGGCACCCTTTCAACCTAGCCGAAACTAGTTGCGAGATTTAGTCTAAATTTTCCTAATATAACCCTAAGATTTTATCACATTTGGATGCAACTATATGAATGCAAATCTAGTCCTAAAAAATGGATATCGTTAAGGGACAAAATATTACATTGAGGTTTGGTCAGGATTATCGCATTAATTGCGAAACCCGAATATAGACCTCGATGGAGTCACGAGTATAGAAGCAAAAATGGAATGCAAAAGAAAAGGAAAATAGTAATATAAATAGTAAGTGAACAAAGAAATTAGGGATGCAACATAACGGGTACGGGAAACTAGTAGGCTCGTGACTAGTTATTCCTACTCACGGAGGGAGGAACGGCATGTACGCCACCGCTTCCCACGTAAGTAGGTGACTATTTCTTAGTCAAAAAATCACACAAATGACCTAAGATTCTATGTGTAGTGGAGTCTAAATGTTATGCACTAAACATTTGTTTAAGATAGATAATAATTGATAAAGTATATTCAAAAAATCATACAAAAATGGAAAAGGCCTAAAAAAGAGAAAATGTGTGTGAAATGGCATGAAATGCACATGAGAAATGATTTCAATACTGAAATGACCTAAAGGCCTAGCATTGGACTAGCCTATTTTCTTAAAATTCTCTGCTAGCGTTGGACTAGCGAAGAAAACGAAATTAACCACAACTAGCGTTGGACTAGTGTGGCGACGATACACATATATAATAATAAAGCAAGTAAATAAATAAAGCATATATTAAAGCAATAATTGCATAAAAGCAAATAATAGCACATAGGAGCACATAGCACACAAGCATGATATTCTAGATGCAGAGTCCTAGGGAAAGCAGATAAAACACATAAGCACATAGCACACATAGCACACAAAGCCCTAACTATTACACCGGAGAAGAACCTAATTACAATCTAAAAATGGAAAAAGAATAAAAGATATCCTATCTAACCTATCTATTACATTTTCTATCTAAAATACATAAGCTTTTGTTAAATAGATGAAACTATAAACTATCTATTACATTAACTATCTAAATACAAAAATTTTATCTAATAGAATATTACCTATCTATTACACCTTCTTTGAATAATTAAAAATTAAATTCAAATAAATAACATGACATAAATAAATAAATACTCACACATGAATAAAAATAATAAACACAAAGAGATGCATAAAAAAAAACATATAGAAAAACACATAGGAGCACGTAGGAGCATATGAAAAGACATTTGAAGGGATAATAGAGGGTACCTCCCATTCATAAACTCAGTACAAATGCTAATAACATGAACAAACTTATCAAGGTACCAATATTTAAATAAATAAACCATTCATTAAATAATTTCATATTAATCACTATGAACATGCCACAATAATTCAAATAATTATAGCAACAATAAACAAAATTAAAAAAGATAATAATAGTTAAATATCTAGGAACAAAAATGAAAATTGTTTAAGTAAAAATAAAGAAGTGAATAAATAAATAAAGTAAAACAAGGAAAATAAAAATAATAAAAGATAAAACACAATAATTACATACTTAAACTTTTAACACCTAAATAAGAATCATCAAAAAAACTAAAAGAGAAATAAAGAAACTAATTTGAACAATTAATTAGATAAGAGACTAAATTTCAAAACATTAAAATAAAAATAAAATATGAAAAGAAAATAATCTTAAAAAAAACTAGAGGGCTTAATTAAATCCTTTTTTTTTGCCAAAATAAAATGTTCCAAGGTTTTGGGTTACAAATGGAAATTTAGGCAATATTCTAGAGTAAAAATGTAATTTATAACAAACTAAAGGGTAAAATTATAATTTCAAACCATAGTTAAGATAATAATATAATTTATAACGAATTTAAAGGCTAAAATATAATTTCCAGCAAGTATAATGCCCAAAAATAAAAATTTCCAGCAATACTTAAGGCCAAGAATATAATTTCAGCAAAATCATTATATAATACATAATTTACAGCAACATTTAAAGGCAAAAAATGTAATTTCAGCAAGCTTGATGAAGTAAAAATCAAATTTCCAGCAACATTTGGGGATCAAAGTGAAATTCCAGCAACTTAAGAACTAAATTACAATTTTCAGCAATTATTCAAGAATAAAAATGAACTTTACAGCAACAATAAGCCCCAATTTGCAAATTCCAACAAGTATTAAACACCAAATTATAATTTTTAGCAACATTCAAAGGCTAAAATTCAAATTCTAGCTGCTTGGGGGGCAAAACTATAAATTCCAGCAATATTGAAGGGCAATAAAGTAATTCCAGCAAAATATAATGGCAAAAATAAAATTTCAGCAAGGTTTGGGGGCAAGAATGCAATTTTCAGCAACATGAGAGGCCAAATTTACAATTTCCAGCCACATCCAAGGGCTAAAATACAATTTCAGCAAACTTGGGGAGTAAAAATGAAATTTTCAGAAATATTGGAGGGTAAAACAGGTAATTTCAGAAAAGTATAGGGGTCAAAAATGTAATTTTATAAAAATATAGGGGTCAAAAATAGAAATTAAAAAATGTAGGGGCCAAAATTATAATTATATAAAAGTCAGGGGACCTAAATGCAATTAATTGGGACCTAATTGAAAAGAAAATAAAATTACTGGGGGTCAATCTACAAAAAATAGAAATCTAAATGCACAAATCATAAATGCTCAGGGCCACAGTAACATTAATAAAAGTATAAGGATTGTAAAATAAATACATATTATTAATTAAAATCAAATTAGAAAACAAAATAAACAAAACGACGTAGTTTTGAGTGAAACTACATCAAAACGACGTAGTTTCACTAAAACTCTTTTTGTTTTTTCATATTTCTCTCCTCTTTCTTTTTTCTTTTTTTCCTTTCATTTCTTTTTCCCTATTTCTCTCTTCTTCTTTTTTTTCTTCTTCTTTTCATTTCTTCTTCCCTATTTCTTTCTCTCGTTCTGATTTTGCCGGACCTCTCTCTCAGCGCCTCTCCGTCGAATTCTCTCTCGTCTCTCTGTCTTGCTCTCTCTTGGCCCTCTCTATTTTTCTCTCTCTCACTCGATTTCTTTCTTCAAAAATCATACCCAAATCCCCAAAATCAAGCTCTAAATTCATTCATCACAAATCAAAATAGCATTTAAACAACATACATATACACGCATACATGTTGGAGATGGGCCAAAGTTTTACCTGTCAATTGAGGGAATGAGGATTCAATGGCGGTGAGATGATGGGGTTGCTAGGCAGTTGCATCCGGTGGTGCAGGTGGTGAGAGGCAGTGGCGGCCTCCGGTGAGCTGAACGGTGGCGTGGTTGTTGCTGTTGTTGTTGGGTTTTTTTTTATTATATATACTTGCAGGTGTGTTGTGTAAAATGTGTTGTGCGTGTAAGATTAGTGAAGTGTGTGTCTGATTCAGGTGAAGCTTGAGGGGTCGTATGTGTGTGAAATGTGTTTGTATGTGCTGATGATGAAGCTAGTGTGTGTGTGTTAAGTTGAATGTTCAAGTGTTGTGAAGGAGAGCCGTGAGAGAGGTGAGTGAATCAGTGAGTGTTTTTGTTGTGAAAATTTCGTGCAGGTGGATTGATGAAGGTTGTGGAATTGTGAGTGTTGTGTGTGTTTTGCTGGTGTGAATGGTATGCCTGTGTGCCATGTGTTGTGTATGTTTGTGCAGGGGTGAATTGTATGCCTGTGTGCCGTGTGTTGTGTGTGTTTGTGTAGGGGTGAGTGATGGTGTGAATGTGCAGGTGTGTTTGTGCCCGATTGTGTATGCAGGTGTGTGTAATGTGGATGGCTGTGAGTGAGATGTGTGCTGGTGTGTGCGGGTGTATGTGCTGCTAGTGTGTTGTGTGTGTTTGTGCAAGTGTGTTTGTGTCCGATTGTGTATGCAGGTGTGTGTAATGTGGATGGCTGTGAGTGAGATATGTGCTGGTGTGTGCGGGTGTGTGTGCTGCTGTTAGATGAAGATGATGGTGATGTGAACGAAATTGTGAGAATCGTGAGGGAGGGCAAAGAGTGATGGAGAGGCAGAGTGCTAGTGTAATGACGATTGTCTTGTGTGTGTAGATGAATGAAGTGTCTGAGTCGAGAGAAATGAGGGGCAGTGAAAAAATGATGTGTGTCTGCCGAGTGAGAGGGACTGAGAGTGAAATGGTGAGTGAAAAAAAGCAAGCCAAAATCCCCCAAAATCTGCTTGAATTGAGTGCAAGTTGGGAAGGTGATGGGATTGTGCATAGAGTAGTTTGTGATGATGATGAAGTTGGTGGGATGGCTGATTGTTGGGGTGGCTGAAAGTATGGCCATAAGGCTGTTTTGGTAGCTTAAGCAGCCATGCTGCTGCTGTAGCAGGTTGCAAAACGCAGCCTGCTCCACCCTTTTTTTTTTTTTAAAGAAGAAGGAAATAAAAAATGTAAGAAAATGAAGAAAATTGGAATAAAATAAAAATCCTATGGACTCCTTAGAAATAATAATAATAATAATAATAATAATAATAATAATAATAATAATAATAATAATAATGGTAATAAAAAATAAAAAATAAAAAATAAAAATAAATTAAATAAAAATGAAACTAAAATTCAGCATTACTAGTAAAAGAAAATTCAATAATAACAAAAATTAAAATTTTAAAGTTAATTTATCATTGAAAAACATGTCATAGATAAAAAGATACAATTTGAAATAAATACTAAATAGTCTTTAAAAATTATTTAAAAAAATTTTACATGAGATCTATAAATATTAAATGCACACATATAAAATATTTCACACAAAAAATTCTTAAATAAAGGTGCATTGGAAAACGTGCCATTCAAAAAATAAATAAAATTTTAAATAAATAATAAATGACTCCCAAAAATCATTAAAATCATAAATAAAGAAAAAAAATAGTAAAATTATGTGTTTAGGAAATAAAACAAAATAGAATAATATTTACATGGTGAAATTACCATTTTGCCCCTGATGTGACGAATTAGTCATAATATGTACAAAATTGTAATCGTCCTCGAAAATAAAGAAAGAAAATCCCAAAATGAAGTAAAAAAATACATTTTTATAAAAATTATGTGTCAAAATTTGGTGTCTATAGCTTGCCCCTCTTTGTCGGAAGCTCGGAGAGGTTCTAGACAAAGACGTAGACGAAACCAAATTTTGACTCATCTATGAATGAAACACAAATACATTGACTCTCGTAAAGATGAATGTAAGAAAAGCAGAAAGAATGACCGGTCTCCCTAGGAGCTGCCTACATATCCTGGTGAAGTGGAATCAAGTCAAACTGTAGTTCGAATTGATGAACTATGAACACTAAAATGCAATTAATAATACAAGAATTTGATTGATTTTTTTTAATCAAAAATAGAGAAGAAAATGCAACATTCGAACTGCTGATCAAAGATAACATAAAGCGATAAAAACTGCAAGACCTAATAAAGCGCTTAAACTAATAGACAAAAAATGAGTTCGGGCTGCATGACAAAATAAATATTGACAAGTTAGATACAATGTCGGAACTGCCTGACTTGAAACGTAAATAAACAGATGCCGACCAGGCTGTTGGACGGATGCATGACCTTGGGCTGCCAAGGTTTGATGAATGCAAAGTTTGCGTTGCCAAACTTGAAAACGTAAATAAAAAGATGCCGACTAGGTTGCTGGACGGATGCATGACCTTGGGCTGCCAAGGTTGATGAATGCAAAGTTGGGCTGCCAACTTGAAAATATAAAGGGAATGATCCTGGGCTGCCAGGAATCACAAAATGCAATGCAAGGTCTGGGCTGCCAGATTTGGAAACGTAAATAAAAGATGTCGACCAAGCTGCTAGGCGGATGCCTGACCTTGGGCTACTAAGGTTGATGAATGCAAAGTTGGGCTGCCAACTTGAAAATATAAATGAATGATCCTGGGCTGCCAGGAATCATAGAATGTAATGCAAGGTCTGGGCTGCCAGACTTGGAAACGTAAATAAAAGATGCCGACCAGGCTGCTGGGCGGATGCATGACCTTGGGCTGCCAAGGTTGATGAATGCAAAGTTGGGCTGCCAACTTGGAAAGGAAAATAAATGATCCTGGGCTGTCAGGAGTCATAAAAATGCAAGGTCTGAGCTGCCCGACTTGAAAACATAAATGAACAGATGTCGACCAAGCTGTTGGACGGATGTATGACCTTGGGCTGCCAAGGTTGATGAATGCAAAGTTTGGGTTGCCAAACTTGAGAAAGTAAATAAATGATTCTGGGCTGCCAGGAATTATAAAATGCAATGCAAAGTCTGGGCTGCCAAACTTGGAAACGTAAATAAAAAGATGCCGACCAGGCTGCTGGGCAGATGCATGACCTTGGGCTGCCAAGGTTGATAAATGCAAAATTGGGCTACCAACTTGAAAATATAAAGGGAATGATCCTGAGCTATCAGGAATTATAGAATGTAATGCAAGGTTTGGGCTGCCAGACTTGGAAACGTAAATGAACAGATGCCGACCAGACTGCTGGACGGATGCATGACCTTGGGTTGCCAAGGTTGATGAATGTAAAATTTGGGCTGCCAAACTTGAAAAGAAAATAAACATGTGTCGTTATGACATAAGAAAACTTAAAAACAATTGTCAAACGTTGCATTCAAATCAACAAAAACTGTCAAAAATTTTTCCTAAAAATTTTTGCCCCAGTGTATGGAATCAAATAAATATGAAATCATGTCTTTCAAACTTGAGATTAGTGTAACATGAAAATCCACTTGCAATCAATCTTTTTCAATCTCTTTTTTTTTTTAAAGAAAAATTCGTCCCGATATAAATCAAATGAAATCAATTTGTTGTCTTCTTTTCAACTTGTCTCAATGTAAATCAACTTTGTTTTAAACTCAAAGCATCAGAATCAATTTTGGAAAATCAAATTTTTTTCGAAAAAATTTGCCCTAGTTTTGTATCTTCGATGAAGGCCTTCAATGACGGTGATGTAACTTCATCTGCAAAACAGAGAAAACAGCTACAATTGCCAAAAGTGATGCCACCACCTGACAATCCCTTCACTCTACTGGTACATATAAACATGAGTATTGCCCTTTTGAATCTTTGATACGACTTCTTGCTGTACGTTCTACAAGTTCTCTGCATTCAATGGGTTCTGATTCACGGGTCAATTCAAATATTCCAAACAATTGTTTAATCGGTGTATACTTCTGACTTTCAATAAATTTAGGATTGTCTTTGTCTTTTATTCCAATAAAACAAACGTCAAAATTTCAACACATTAATTTATCAAAATATTTCATATGTAGTGATGTATGGACATTTTTTAATAAAGTTTTTTTATATATAAATAAAGTACATGCACCTCCTAACTACAGAAACTAAATAAATACTAAATAAAAACTATTACGCTTGGTCGGGGAAATGAATTTTCAGGGGACAGCTTCGAAACATCTGCCATTATGATCCTTTAAATATCACCTTGTTCAAACTTTGAAAGTCGCCAGACGATCAATGCTGAAGAAAAACCTCAAGTAACTATAGTCACCAGCTTTCAAAGAATTCAAATCCAATGCCGGTATCCTGACTTCTTCACCTGTGAGCCTTTAACTGCAATTCCCAACCACAGCGCCCTTTCGGGTTTTCACTGTGGTGTCCCCCACCCCTTCTTTTCTTTTCTCTTTTTTTTCTTTTTATTTTTTTTCTGTCTTTCTTTTTTTTTTTTTTTTTTTTGGGAGGCGCCCTTTCAGGTTTTTGCCTTTGTGGAGTAGGATGAAAGCAAACAACATTCAAGTTTTGGGCAATCCTTCCCCTTATTATTAAAACAGACTAATATTCAAAAAATATTTGGCATCAGTAAGACAATCTTCCCTTGATGATTCAGGATAGATATATTAACATCATATGCTATTTTGATTTGCAAATTTTTCATTCTAAAAAATTATTGCAAAATAAAGACGGAGGTCGGTAACATTCTCGGCTTTTATAATGGGGTCAGGTTAAGGTATTTGGAAAGGTTAAGGCTGGAAAGCATAATTTGTGAGAAGGTTGATTTTCTTGAGGTCGCGCTTACAAAAGTTTATCCCAATATTCGCCAATTGTTTTTCCTTAAGAAAATCCGTCCTAACTTTGTTACTTGCTTTTGGGGCTCTCTTTTCATTTCCTAAACAAAATTTGCTCCATTTTTTTTTTTGAGAAAAACTATCGAATCGATTTTTTTTCTTTCTTGCCCCAGTATGGGATAAAATCAAGACAAAGAAATTGCTTCAAATATGGGATAAATTCATTACCAAAATTGTCTCAGTGCGAGATGCGACCTTCAAGTGGGTTGTCAAATGAAATTATAAATTCTGAAAGTTCAAAGGGGACAACGAGGGAAGAAATGTTTTATGGAAAAGAAAGAAGGCCCGCCTTTGACCCGTCTTCTTCTTGCAATAAAAATTGTTTGAAACAAAATTTACAAAATCAAATATAAAATTTTTTCACCATGTCTGAATTAATGATTTGGGGAAAGACCTGACCATCCATTTCGGCTAAAACAAGACCTCCTCCTGATAACACTTTTTTGACAATGAATGGACCTTGCCACTTTTTTGGCGGGATCTATCTCTATCCCCTTCTTACTAACAATGAAACCCAGTTACTTGCCAACAGGAGACCCGAAAGCACATTTTGCAGGATTCAACTTCAGATTATAATTTCTTAATCTTTCAAACAACTTTCTCAAATCTCCCAAATGGTCCTCTGCTCTTTTGGACTTGACTATAATGTCATCCACGTAAACTTCTATCTCCTTGTGTATCATGTCATGAAACAGTGTAGTCATAGTCCTTTGATAGGTAGCCCCAGCATTTTTCAATCCGAAGGGCATAACTTTGTAACAGAATGTCCCCCACGGAGTCATGAATGCCGACTTTTCCCTATCTTTCTCTGCGACCAAAAGTTGATGATATCTAGTGAAACAATCAATAAATGAATCCATTTCATGTCCAGCAGTATTGCCCAACAGGATGTGAATGTTAGGCAAAGGAAAATCATCTTTTGGATTGGTTTTGTTTAAATCTCGGTAATCCACACAAACCTGCACTTCTCGTGACTTTTTGGGAACCGAGACCATGTTCAATAGCCAAATGGGATAGTGAGACACAATAATGATTTGGGCATTGAATTACTTGACTATCTGCTCTTTGATTTTGAGGCTCATTTCTGGTTTGAATTTACGAGGTTTCTGCTTCACTGGAGGAAAATTTGGGTCAGTAAGCAATCTGTGAACTACTATGTCTGTGGAGACCCCAGACATATCATTATAGGACCATGCGAACACATCTTGGAACAGTGTTAAAAATTCAATCATCTCTCCTCTTTGCCTCTTGTTTAAATGAACACTGATTTTAACCTCTTTAACTTCTGTCTTAGTGCCAATATTGATAGTTTCTGTTTCTTCCAAGTTAGGCTTGGGTTTTTCTTTGTATTGTTCAAGATTCCTAAGTACAGAGTCATAATCTTCTTCGATATCACTTTCACTCTCATTAACGGTTTGCATTATTTCAGGATTTAGAGAGATATCAAAGTTGAATTTGTCAGTTTCAAATAAAGTGACATCTAAAGGATCATAGGCAGTTATTTTCGGCCATTTGAAAATGAAACAAAATATGCAAATAAACAAACTTTTCAATTTATTGAATGTAAGCTTGCATTTTCAAAAGAAGATGTTTACAGTCATAAGCCAGCATTAGCTTTTGAGAAAAGATAAAAGCCATTTCAATATTTGGACAAAAAAACTTTCTCGATATAACAAAAGAAATTGAGAATAGTTTCTTTCAAAAGCTAATGCAAGAAAGTCAGAGCCTAACACTAAAACAAACTTTGAGAAAGTAATTCATTTCAAGGCTCCATCTAGAAATGAATTTTGAATAAAAGACAATCACAAATTTACCGAAACTCCCTCCGAACAGGAAGATAATCAGATGTCCAATTGTTCAATGATTCTTTCCTGATTTTCTCAAAGTCAACAGCATCAGATGATTCTTTTGTATTAGTCATTCCAATGAAAAGACGGCTCACCCATTCTTCAACATCATAGTCCTCATTGCATATTTCCAAAATAACGACCTTAGACGACCTTGAGAAACTGTGATACAATGGAGGAATATAAAGTGAGACCTGCCTTCCTTTCTTTTCAGTTCTCTTCTTCTCCTTCATCTCCTTTAAATCTTTACCTGTTGGATGAAAACCAAGCCCAAAGGTATTTTTCTATTCCATCAACTGAATAGGTTCCGTAATTCCCTGCAGCATCTTTCCAATGCCCTTCCCTGGCTGGTAGTCTACCCTAATCAGCTCCTTAGCTATCATGATACTGGCATTAGGCAATAAAGGCTCCACAGGTGGCTTTCTTTTCGGAATCCAGTTAACAGATACAATATCTGAAGCACGAAATCCCCGATCAAGTGATGGCTCGTCCTTCGCCTTTTCAGAATGCCCCCGATTTACCACCATAGTGCAATCATCCTCAGCAAAAATAGTAATCAGTCTATCATCCATAATGAATTTTACCATTTGATGCAGAGATTACAGTACCGATCCGAACGAATGAATCCATGGCCGCCCTAACAAAACATTGTATATCCCAAAAAAGTCCATGACTTGGCAGGTAACCTGATATTGAGCTGGACCT
This sequence comes from Mitragyna speciosa, assembly GCA_024721245.1. Classification (NCBI taxonomy): domain Eukaryota; kingdom Viridiplantae; phylum Streptophyta; class Magnoliopsida; order Gentianales; family Rubiaceae; genus Mitragyna; species Mitragyna speciosa. The sequence continues at coordinate 24,232 of JAMWEH010000227.1, read as the reverse complement.
ATCTCGAGCACCAAATCAATCTCTCCTATAGTCTCATTTCTCGAACCATCAAACCCCCTGACAACGGTCAGTGACTGGCGAACTTGTGACTGTGAATATCCTAGCTTTTGCAAAGTGTTCCATGGGCAGATGTTCAATGCAGATCCGTTGTCAATCAAAACTCTAGGCAAGTGTCTTCTATTGCATCTCACGGAAATGTATAAAGCCTTGTTATGCCCTTTTCCTTCAGGAGTCCAATTCATCTTCAGAAAAGGCAATCTGATTATATGCCAAAACATTCCCTACTATCCTGGCTAACTTCTCAGTAGGAATGTCTTTGGGAACGTGAGACTCATTCAAAACTTTTAACAGAGCCTCTCGGTGCAATTCAAATGTCAACAAAAGACGTAGAATTGAAATTTGTGCTGGCATGCGACTCAACTGCTCCACAACTTTGTACTACACTCTTTTTCAAGATCCTCAAAAATTCCTCAGCTTCTTTCTCATTAACTGGTAGTTTAGGAGGTAGTGTGCTCTTCTTTCCCTTAGCTAGAACAACAATCTCTAGTTCGGCCATTACTCTCCCAGACCTCAAATTTGTGGAGACATCATTATTCAATTCAGAGTTTCGTAATTCCATGGCACCCTCTGCAGATCTTCAACAGGCATTTGTTCTGGCACATCAATGATTTCCAGTTCTGCAATTTCCAACTCAAATGGTGCAACATCTAGGACAAACGGCTGGGTAGATGAGCTGGCGGTAGACAGTACTTCTTCTAAAACAAGCTAGTTCTTTTGGTTGGGTTACGGGTGATGCCAACTTTTTGGCAAAAATGTCATCCATATACTGACTCATGAATTCCTTTCCTGACATCATCACTCTAGCTCGTTTGTCATCTCTATCAGTAACACCTACTGTCTCTTCAATCGCAACTATCATCTCAGAAGGGTCACCAAGCATTTCATCTAAAGTAATCATCCCAACAGTAGACCTGTGCTGAGGCAAAGGATTGTTATCTATATTTGGGGCCTGCCCTCTCCCTCTCCTCAATATTATCTCTCCATCGTCAATCATATCCTGAATCTTGTGCTTCAAAGCCCAACAGTTAGCTGTGGGGTGCCCATGACCTCCCGAATGGTAAGCACATACAGCTTGATGATCATAGTCATGGGGTAACCTATTAAGAAAAATTTTCTGAGGTATGGTGCCAATTTTGCCCGCTGCTCTCAATTGGTCATATATCTAGTCCAAAGGACGACCAAGGGGAGTGAAAGCCCTAGGCCGTCTTTATGGAGGGTTGGTCGGACCTATTGTATTTGGAGGCTGATTGGGTGGGGATATAACTATTAGGGTAAATAGGTCTCGGGCGGTTCTGCATGGGTGGGCGAAAGTTATTTTGTGTGGGTCGAGGGTTTTGGAATATGGGTTGAGTGTTTGGATAAAATGGTTGGGCATTTATTGGTTGGGTTTGGGTGTTAAAAATGGGTTGAGGGTAATGGGGATAAACAGGTGACGGATGTGAGAATCTCGGGTATGAAAATGATAATTTGGCTTGTTTTGGAACCTAGGGTTGGAATTTGGGCCTTGGTTTATCACAAAAGATATTTCCTTTTCTCTTTTCTCAGGCTTTTTCCCAACTACCTTCTTCAGATTATTACCATTTTGCAACGATTCAAGTTGCAACTTCATAGCAGTCATGTCTACTACCTTTCCTTTCTTTACCCCTCTTTCAATAGCTTCTGCCTGCTCAATAACCTGGACAAAGGTTTTTCCAATTGAGCCTACGATAGCTTGGTAGTAAGGCAGATCTTGGGCATCAATAAATAATTTTGCCATTTCATTCTCATCAATTGGCGGATTTACTTTAGCTGCCACACTCCGCCAACGCTGCCCATAGGCCACATAGCTTTCTGAAGGCTTTTTCTTCACTTCTACTAGCGAAAATCTATCTGGTACCAGATCACAATTAAACTCATATTGTTTGATAAATGCTCGGGAGAAGTTAGTCCAATTTCAGATCTTTGAAAAATCCAACTTTAAATACCATTCCAACGTATCCATCTCCAAGCTCTCTCCAAATAGCCTCATCGGCAATTTCTCATCCCCAGTCAGTTTACCCAATTTGTTGCAAAACATCTTGAGATATACTACGGGATCGCCAACACCGTTGTATTTAGAGAATTCTAGTACCTTGAACTTTGGAGGCAATTGAGTGTCAGGGAACATACAGAAATCATCATAGCTCAAACCGCCGTATCGATCCAATCCTTGGCTTTCTTTGATGAAATCATCAAATCTCTCCAATCTTTGCAACAGAGCTTTTTCTGTCATGCCTAGATTCTCATCCCTGTTATAAGGCTCCACATCCACTCCTATTTGATACCCCGGGTCTAGCACGAACTGATGTGTGTTGAGGGTCGGTGGTGGTTGAGTGTTCAGAGGGAAATGGTTGGCTTGTTGGGGGTATTGGGATTGGTTCAGAGTATTTTGGGTGTGTCTAGGACTGGGTGGTATTGGAACGGTCATTTGAGGGTTTTGAGTGTTTGGGGGCTGAGGAGGCATTTGGGTATTTTGGGTATTGAGGAGTGGGGTTTGTAATGGAATAGCTGAGACATTGTTGTTTGCATCTGGAGCATTTCTGCTCACATCAGATTGGGATTGCGGAGGTTCTCGAGTGACGGGTGCAACAGAAGTAGAGCTGTTGTTGTTCATGTTACTGATGAAGTGGGCAATGATTTGGCTATGGGAAGATACTTCATGAGTCATATTATTCATTTTGGTCAACATCTCATCCATCTGAGCCCTCAACGCTGTTAACTCTGAAGATTGATTTCCAGCAGGTCCCCCGAATGATTCAGTGGAGGCACTCATGTTTATATGTAGCTGTCTAGTACGGGACCGCGTACGAATGGGGCTTCGGTGAAAAGAAGCTATGTTTTATAAGTACCTAAAATGTATGTCAGAAAGAAATAATGTTTAGCTTCCCCATCGTCATAGTAACTGTCAATTTTATTATCACAAAGAAAAAGAAAAAGATTAAAGTTAGTAAGTATATAAATGATTCGGATGCATGTCCTAGGGGGTGCCCTTATTATACCAAGGGTAGGCCTAACATGATGCAACACTGTTGAAGTAGGACCTGTTTACCAAACCTGTGCTTCCAAATAAGAAAAAGATCATTTTCATTGATAGAGATAAAATTTAAAATGCACGGTTTACATCATCTCTCGAAGACGACTGTGTACTAAGTCATTAAATCTCTTTAGCCTATCTATCATAGCATCTTTTGATTCTCTAAAGTAGGGATTTTTCATGCGTTCTGCTTCATCATACAATTCACTGCATTTCCTCTTTAACTCTTGATGTTTCTCTCTTGACTGCTCGTACAACTCTTTGTTTTGTTCTGCCATTTTCTTGTTCAGCTCCACAGATTGTTTCAGTTGCAGGTTCTCTTTATATTTTGCTTCAATGATGGCCATCAATCTTCTCACTTCCTCAGACGGTGCCACTTGAGTTCTGTTCCCTTCGAGATTCCGAAAACCAATCTTCGTACTGAGGAGTGATCAAACTCATTTGCTTGGACTATGGATCATAGACAACGTTGTCATCATTGGATAATGTGCCCGAAGCAGAAGTGATTTGGGTCTTCATTGGAATAGGGTTCGGACACATTCCTTTATCAAAACTAATGGTGAAATTGGCTAGTTCGGGTGTGGGTGGCAAGCCCTGAACACGTCCAAGTTGTCTGAGGAACCTCTTCGATGTGTAAGCAGCAATGCCCTGAGTTCTCAACAACGGTATAAAGTCCGATGACTTTGTACGTAAAGCTGGCTTAAGGTAATCGGTCCAATCTAATACCCATTTGACTCTTTGGTTCGGCAATGTCTTCAAGAAATCCAAATACTCGAATGAATTCATTGGTCTATCATTCTTATCAACCCTCTTGTGATGAGTGACAATCCAGTCATATCTGACCAATGGCAAACTATCACGGACAGGTGAGCACCTCTTGAAATGTTCCATGGCCCATATATACAGAATCCGGTTTGACCCGTGAAAGAAATTTTTCCCTCTTTGACAATTCGTGCATGAAACTGAATATGTCTGCCAATACCGTTGGTACTATAGAAACTCTTTGGCCTCCAATAACAAAGAATAGATCGGTCATGAACTTGGTGGTCTTGAAGCCTATCCTCTTGTCTCTCCTAGGGAAAAGGTAGATGCTGGCCATTACGAACCCATACACCATTGGTCTCTTATGCTCCCATATCGTCCTAGATGCGAATGTGAAGTCCTCCACATGTCGGTCGAATCCATCTCTTGCTGCGAACCGATCGAATAGAAATTTTACATCCACGCTCTAATCTGACCCTTGCATTACAAATTGTTTTAAACCAGTAAAATGATAGAATTCGGCCTTTCCTAAAGCAGTTGGAAACACTATTGATGTATGTTTCGTTGTCAAATTTAGCAAACCGGATACCTCTTCAATAGTGACAGTCATCTCTCGATTCCCGATCCTGAATACTGAGCAACTGGGATCCCATAGCTGAACGAAAGCTTCCACCAAATGTCCATCTGCCTCTATATCTTTAAAATCACCAATTGGCCCTAAGAACGCTGCTACTTGATTGATTTCACTAGAGGACATGAGTGTTGGCCATTTCTGGACTTCAGGTGGGACTGCCAACATCTGGTAGATACGTTATGGACTGTCCTATCTGAAGCATGTCACTCATATCAGATACCTTACCTACAGGCCCTATTTCTCGAGTTTTACAAAAAATTTAAACTGCAATTCCCATAAAAGGGTTAAATACCCATGAGAAACAAGGTTGGTTTATTTCTAAAAATGGGGTTCCCTAGGCGGCATCCCCTTCTAGGGTTAATGCATGATGCCAGTTTATTAAAGCAGAACAAAAATAGGCAAAACTCTTGAAACAATGACGTTGAAGAATCCTATCTACAATGATGCATAATGATTTGCAATTTTCTTCCTTTTTTTTTTTTGAAGAAAGATGGATCACAAACTGTACAAAAGATTACTGACTTCAAATTCATGCATTTTCTATAAAATAGGTATGTATAGTAAAAATGTCTTAAAAAAAAGAAATTCGGGTTTGCAACTTAAACACGGTGTATACGAGTCAAAAATCAGATTTTTGAAATTTATAAAAATTATCATTATTGAATTCTTGGGTACTTTTGGTTTGCAAAAATGAACTTTTGTGAAAACTTGTAGATACCATATATTTAATTTTCGAAAGAAATGAACTTGTAAGACGAAAAATATAAACGTGCAAAAAGTGGGTCGATTTCCTACAAGAGCACCGTGCCAGGGCTCTTTATTCTACGGTTATAAATGCAATCAAAACGAGAGAAAATGCATTAGTTTTCAACAATATCACATAACACATTGATAAAGCAAATAGCAATAAGCATTAAAATAGAAAAATAAAGCGGGGTGGATTCCCTCCTCTCGTGCCTAGTGTACCTGATAGGGTAAGGCTGACTCTACTCTAGGTTATTCTACATGGATGCATGAGGTTGGGCTCACTAATGCATCTAGACTCAATAAGGCTGCGGTTCTCAAGCCTTCAGACCTAAGGGTAAGGGTCATCAATCCCAAAGCACTTGATCGGTGGCTCAAGTGATGTAACATCCCGCATCTGGGCTAGTCCAATAACTTTTGAGTTTTTAAACCATGGGTTCAAAATGCTTAAGCCAAGTTATTTAGTAGGCCCAAACGTAGGATGTTATATATCATTTCTTTTCTTTTGTTCCCACCGATGTGGGATATCACATTCACCCCTCCTTTATGCCTTTGCGAGGGATATCACAAGTGATCCCCCAGACACTGCTACGTGCACATCGTGCCCCGGCCACGTGTTGTTAGTGTATGCCCTAAATCCAAATTGGTTTTTGGGATTTTTATTACGCTTATTTCGTGTTATACTTATATATGTGGCATTTTCTTTGTCATTTAATACTTGTCATTAATATTACTTGTTTATTTGATAAAGTCCATAGAATATTAACTGTGTATAAGAGATTGTAAGAGTTACAATGATGAGACTCTTATTACACATTAAGTTATATTCTTAAATATCCCTAGTCGTAGTATTAATGAGATTTGACATCATTAATATGGGAAGACTAGCACATACTTTGCCTCTACTTATGGTAAGTAGTAGTTGATCTCGTCAACTATGGCTGTGTGACACCTAAGCTGGTATGTGGATGCTTGTTAGAGAACAAGTTCATTGGATTGATCCGCCAAGAGTTACTATTCATAGTGCTAATGAATTATACTCTTAATGGCAATGGTGTAAGTGATCCTTAGACTTGAGATTACCATGGTATCTTGAGTGTGGATTGCTATGCTTTGACTCTATTGCTCGGTGCTCGTAAAAGAGTAGCCCATACGGTAGAGATTGGGTATAGTATGAAGCATGGAAGGATAGTGAGTAATCGATATAGGATTCACCACTCCTTATTATAGGAGAGTATATCCCGGATTGGCCACTTGTTGAAATATGACTTAAAGAATCTTTTGCGCAAAAGTGAAAGTATGACTTGAAAGAGTTTCAAGGTTATACTTTTATGGAAAGTTATATTTCGGGAACAAGAAATCATTAATTAGTCATTTAAAGAGTGCGCACTACACTCTTAGACTAATTGGGATATAGTGTGGTGAAAGGATATTAATTACACGGTAACATTGTCATTGATAGGTGTAGTCTACCATATGACTTTCCTATTCACTTGGGTGGTCATGATGCATTGCTAGACGCCACTCATGATCTATAAGTGCAAATTAATTAATTAGTGAATTAATGATAAATTAAAGTGTTAATTTATCTAGCTCTTAATTAATTAATTAATGAGTTATAATTTGTACTTATTGCCAACGTGAATGGAACCTAATGGGTCACACACAATAAGAACATGGTCTTTGGGTTAAATTGTTATTAAGATAAGTATAAGATACTTATGGGGTTAATTTATGTGATAAATTAACTTAAAGGACTTAATTATAAATATTCTAAGTCTTGATGGAAATTAGTTTCCTAAAAGGAATTAAGAAGCTATTTGGTTTCCTTTTGGAATAGGTTTCCTAAAGGAATAGGATTAGCTTAAGGTAAGCTTCCTAAACCTTCTTGGTTTCCAATTGCTCTTGTTTCCTTAAAGACTAGGATACTACATCTATAAATAAGTCCATGCCTTGACTCTTGAAGATTGATGAAACATAACACAAAATCTAGAGAGAGAAAAATTGAGAGCATGAGAGGCGTTTCTCTTCCCAAGAAAAACGCCACCTCTCTTCTTCCTAATAGTTAGGGTTTCTTTCTTCTTCTTGTGTTCTTCATGAATCATTCAAGGGAGCTAGCACTCAAAAGGCAAGGCAAGCAAGCCCAAAGGTTCCTAAAGATCGTGTTCGTGTGGATACCATTGGAGGCTCGACACTTGGAGGGCTTTTCATGGTAGATCAACACCTTCATCGAATAGGATCTTGCCCTTTGAAGCATAGAAACCTTCTATGCTTGAGGTATTTGTGCTAAACACCCTTTAATCGTATAGATTACATCAAAGAGATCCATGGCTAAGGTAATAAATTTTAAATTTTTCGCTGCGTTACTCCCCTTATTACCTTACAGTGGTATCAGAGCCTACTTTGATTATATCTATATGATTTGTATTTATTTATTTAATTGTCATAAATATGGATGGTTTGTTCTTGATGAATTTTGTCTCAAAATTGTTTTAGAAAAATCAAGGGTTTGATTTTTAAGATAAGTTCTTAATTGTTTAAAAGTGTTTTAAATAATTAAGATGAGTTCTTAAGGTTGTATTTATGGTTTCTAACCAATTTTAAGTGCTAAAAGGGTTTTAACACGTTTTGGTTCAAAAGAGTTTTGAAAAACATCAAGAAAAATTATTTTTTCGCAAGATGCAGAAGGCCAGCCGTGGGCTGAGCCGTGGGTGCTTACCCGCGGCTGAACCCACGGCTAATAGATCGTATTTTTCAAAGTTTGAGCCGTGGGCTCAGCCGTGGGCACTATGCCCGCGGCTGAACTCGCGGCTCATGAGCCGTGGGTGATTTACCCACGTCTGGCACCCACAGCTCAAGTCTGTCCGCGAGCCATGGGCACGAGCCGCGGGTAGTTTACCCACGGCTCGCACCCACGGCTCAAGGCAGAACCCTAGCGAGAAAATTTTGATTTTTTGGAAAAATGTGTTTTTAGTGTAAATTTTTTGTGAAAAACTCTTTCTAATTTTAATTGTTAAAATTTGGAAGTTGATTTTAGAAAAACTCTTCCCAATTTTAAGTGTTAAAATTTGGAAAGACAATTTTGGAAACCATAAACCTTCTTTAGCATTTTTGAGACAAATAATCCAAGGATATTAATCTAATTTGATTAGACCATGTGATTTATGATTTGAATTAAATGAAAGTTTATATTATTTAATTGTTAAATAATGTGATGGCAGTGGTGGATGATTATGGACTATAACCAATGTGATTGAATGGTTAAATTTTCTTATGGGTGGCTTGTATTGGTTTTTAAAATAGGGCCTGCGTGTCCTGCCTTCTCTATTTTCTCATGTAATTTCTTCTCACCTAACTCCCCTCGAATGTAACTCGAGGTTTCTTAATCAATACATGTAATGTACATAGTGTAGGTTAAGGTTAGATTTTTAATTTTCTAAATTGTTTAGAGTAGAATTACATGTGTAATGTACAAAGAAGATGGAGATGGCACCAAGGAGCAACCATGGAGGTTCATCAAGAGTTGAAGACCTCACAAGGAATGCATCAAGGAGTTGATCACGTCCCTTAGGAATTTGACCATATATTTTCCTTAAGGCTCGAGGAAAATATCTTAGTAAAGTCCATAATCATCCACGGTTTATTGTGCATGTTTTTATTTTATATGTCAATATATTTTAATTACATGCTATGATGAGACTATATATTGTATAATTAAAATAAAATCCCTCAAATAAAATATTAAGTCACTTGCCTTCCATTATTATAGTAAAAATCATAGTTCTTGTTAAGTGTTGACTTGTTGGCCTACCGTCAAGGTCACCTTACCTAGAGCATGTTTTTACTATGAGATATGATCTCGAAATAATGGGTCTGACTTAACAAAAATACATAACTTGTTGGCCTCTGTCAAGGTTATGGTATTTTTGAGGCGATATTAAGTCAATATATAAGTTGCCTTCCATTATTATAACAAAAACGAAGAGTTCCTATTAAGTGTTGACTTGTTGGCCGACCGTCAAGGTCACCTTACTTGGAATATGTTTTCGTTATGAGATGTGATCTCTGAATAATGGGTCCTGACTTAACAAAAATGCATAACTTGTTGGCCGACCGTCAAGGTTATGGCATTTTTGAGGCAATGTTGGGTAACACATAAGATGTGAATATCAAGAGTTGATACCCAACTATCTAGGAGTCACAAGAGTTGTGATTGGTAAAAGTTATCTACCTAATCGAAGTTAGCTTTGGGTTGTTGGCCGACCGTCAAGCTCAAAGTTAACTAGATGGGATCCTAGCCCACTAGGAATCTCCAACGGATTCCCGAATCAATAGTTTGAGGGTTATTGATTTGAAGTAAAATAGTGGGAGCAAACCAAATAAATTCGAAGCCCACATTTTTGGTTTGCAATTATAACATGAAACAAATACTTGTACTATCTTTTCACTTGTTGTAGAATGCATGTACACATGAACACACTTATCACCCTATATCTCCATTTATATACGATTTTCTTGGACTAGTGTAAGACTTGAGAATAGTTCTTAAGCACTATTGGCTATGTCCTTGATACCCACTTCCACTTGTCCTATAGTGACAATTATAGTTAGGAAATAATGTGCATACAAGATGCATAAAAGATGATAATGATATTGCTACTTATATCATAATGTCATCTATAATTCCTAAGCTATAAAAGTAGCACAAATTGATAGATCTTTTTGTCTGTGATTGTGCATCTCAAAGAGTTGTTGATACACAATCTAGGACCATTAGATATGAGATATCTAAGGAGTAATCTGTCAAGGAAGAAAGGGGCACTTTATTGCTTGTTAAAGGGAAAGTCCTAGCATGGTCTTGAGAAGACCAAGTAGCTATGACAAAGCTTAAAGGTGTGATCAAAAGGACAAGTCTAAGGGCACATGTTTCCAATTCTATTGGAAAGGGAATTGTAAGGCTCGTTTCAATACTAAGAAGATAAAGAGGCCTAGTGAAGCTTCTACTTCTAAGTATGTTTATATTTGAGATAAATTCATCTACTAATTAAGACCATTGGGTATAAGATACTGGATTTAGATCCCATATTTGCAAAAATGTGCAAGGTCTTAAAGCATGGTAGACAATAAGGAAAGAGAAAGTCAAACTACGTGTGATGAATGGAGCAAGAGTTGCTACACTAGCTGTAGAGACTTATACACTCTTTACCAACTGGGCTTGTTCTAGAATTTAAAACATTGTTATTATGTTGTGATACTTACAAAAGAACATGAAATCAATTCACATTAAATTGTGAAAAGATTTACCATTACAAAAGAGAATATATACTGTTCTTTTACGTAATGGTGTTCTTTGTGGTATTGGATCATTAATACAACGTTTTACAAATTCCTAGACCTTAATAAGTCCATTCTCAAACTATAGACAAAAACTCTATATTTTGAAACAACTATCCTTCTGGCATTATAGACTTGGTCATGTGAATGAGAAACGCGACTTCCAAATTACATAATAGTTGTGTACTTGGACTCATTCAATTATGAATCAGTTTGAGACATGCGATTCTCATTTACTTTGAAAGATGACCAAAACACCTTTTATTTGAAAAAGGTGAATGTGCTAGTGATCTTCATAGGACTTTAACATATAGATGTTTTTGGCCCAATGTCGATCTATGCTAGAGGTTGTTTATCATACTTCATCACTTTCATGGATGATCATATGGGATATGATTGTGTATCATATGATATACAAATCCATGGCCTTTGAAGTGTTCAAAGTCATTAGGATTGAAGTAAGAAAAACAAGTTGACAAGAGTATTAAAACACTAAAGATTTGATCTATGTGGATAATACTCAATGTCAAGTGTTTCAAAATAATTAAAGAAGAATGTGATTCTTTCTCAATGTCTCCACTTGACACACCATTGTTGATGATGTGTGAAAGAGGAGAAGTTGTACCCTATGAGATATGGCGCAAACTATGATGAGCCATACTACAAGTCCTAACCTCATTTTAGGGGTTCTTGTCTTAGACGCCAACTCCTATACACTCAACTAATGTCTATTTGTGGGGTATCCTTGTGAAAACAATAGATACCACTTCTATGATTCCCTTGAGAAAAATGTTTTGTCTCAAGAAATGTCTTTTTCTAGAATAATAGTTTATTCTTAAAAGAGACATTGGGAGCATGATAGAACTTGAAAAGGTTCAAGAACCGCAAGTTGACAAAGATCAATAGTTGGAACTAGAGTTTATGCCACATGTTGATGAGGCGCAACGGAAGCTCAAAGTGCACAAAATCTTCAAAAGACTGGTAGAGTGCGTTATACTCTTGAGAAATATAGATTTCTCACATATGAGACATATAGATTTCTCATTAGCAAGAGCAATAATGTACTAGTCATATATGATGACAAATCTACTAGTCACGAAGAGGCTTTGTCTACTGTAGACTCCTTGACATGGCAAGATGCCATAAAATCCAAAATGGATTCCATGTACAAGAACAAGGTGTAGACCTTGCTCAAGTCACCTAATCAGATAAAACCCATAGGGTGCAAGTAGGTCTTTATGAGAAAGACTGACATGGATGGTAACGTAGTTGCCTATAAAGCAAGATTAATGGGAAAAAGGATTCAATTCAAAGGCTTGACTTTGAAAGAAACCATTCCACCATTGACCATGCTTAAATCCATTTAAGATTTTACTTGCTAATAGCTGCTTTTATGGCTATGACAAATGGATATGAAGACTTCATCCCATAACGGGAATTAAAAGGTATGTATATGACATGTCCCTTGGGCCTTCACTTCCATTGATAGTCATTGGGTACGCAAGCTTCAAGGGTCCATTTGTGGACTTCTTGCAAGTGTCAAGATGTTGGAGCATTTGTTTTGATAAGATAATCAAAGAGTTTAGATTTTCTTGAAAACAAAGACAAGCTTTGTGTAAATGTAAAGTTGAGTGGGAGCATTGTCATTTTCTTGATACTATATGTGGATGACATATCGTTGATGGAAACAACATACTTTAAAGTAAAGATATGGTTGTCCAAGAATTTCTTAATAAAGGAGAGGCAATCTCTAATCTGGGAATTAAGATCTATATAGATAGATCCAAGAGGTTGCTTGGTCTCACTAGATCCACGTACATAGGCTAGATGCTAAAGGGTTTAGCATAGTGCAATCGAAGAGGGGTTTTACCTATGTGATAGGAGATTACTCTTTCGAGAGACATGTGTCTTTGACACTTGTTGAGATTGATAGCATTAATAGATCCCGTATGCTTCTACAATGGGTTCTATTTTGTATGCTATCCTATGTACGAGACCCGATGTCTCCTTGCTTTAAGTGTTACGAGCAATTCTAGTGAGTGTCACTAGATGGTTATCAAAGAATATTCTTAAGTACTCGAGTAGCACTAAAAGACTATTCTTGACTATGGAGATCACACTTAGGAAGTGTGTGGATTTAAAGATACAAACTTTTAATCCAATAGGGATGATAAGTAAATCATAAGATGAATTGGTGTTCACGTTGAATTGTAGTGGATAAAAGCGTTTTATGATAGACACTACAACATATTCTATAACAAAGATGAGTACATGGTAGCTTTAGAAGTTACTATGGATCAAGGGATTCTTTGTTGTACAAAGAATAGTTCCTTCCATTGTTTTATGAAACAATTGTGCTATTGCTTAGTCAAGGAACTAAAGTCTCATCCATGATCCTAAAGTGTAGGTTCGTGCTACCATCTATTTGTGGAAATAGTTTGGGTCAAATGATGAAAAGATAGAGGAGGTTCCCACAAGGTTAATGTCACTAATCCTTACATCATGGTGAGTACCCCTATCACTTATAATTGCTCTAGGAGTGCCAAAGCGGGTAAACAATCGTTTAAGAAATTTGACAACCACTCTAGCATCATTGGTAGGAAAAGCTTGAGCTTCTACCCATTTAGAGACATAATCTACCGCTACTAGGATGTACTTATTCCCATACGACACGGGAAACGGCCCCATAAAGGCGATGCCCCAAACATCAAAGATTTCACAAACTAATATGCCCGATTGGGGCATCTCATCTCTATGAGAGATATTACCTTACCACTGGCAACTATCACATTGCTCCACATACCTATTAGCATCTTTAAATATTGTGGGCCAAAAGAAACCTGAATCCAATACTTTTCAAGCTGTCCCATTTGCATGATAATGACCACCTGCCGGCCCCGCATGACAATGCTTCAAAATCAACTCAATCTTTGAGTTATCCACACACTTTCGAATGATATGATCTGCACAAATGCGAAATAGATACGGGTCATCCCAAAGGTAGTATCTTAATTCAGAGAATAAATTTTTCTTCTCTTGATACGTCATTCACTTGGGAAGAACCCGCAAAGCTAAATAGTTAGCTATGCCTGCAAACCAAGGTACATGAACATAAGAAGAAGAAATTGGATAAAATCTCTCATCAGGGAAATCATCACTGATTCCTCCTTCAATTAAGTCCTTTTTCTTCATCATTCTTGAGACAAGAGAGGTGGTCCGCTGCCAAATTTTTCGCTCATTTCTTGTCTTTAATTTCAATATCGAACTCCTGCAGCAACAAAATCCATCTAATGAGTCTTGGTTTAGCATCATTCTTGCTTAAAAGATACTTGAGTGCTGAGTGATTAGTGTGCACTATAACTTTAGACAAGATAAGGTATGATCTAAATTTATCAAAGGCAGACACTATCGCAAGCAATTCCTTCTTTGTTGTGGTATAGTTTTCTTGAGTCGCCGTCAAGGTTTTGCTTGCATAGTAGATAGGTCAGAAGTGCCTATCCCTTCTTTGTCCAAGTATTGCTCCAATTGAAACATCACTAGCATCACACATGATCTCAAAAGGTAAAGACCAATCGAGAGCAACTATAATCGGGGAGTGGGTCAATTTTTCTTTCAAAATTCTAAAAGCACTCATACAATTGTCATCAAAATCAAAGATTGTATCCTTTTCAAGCAATTTGGTTAGAGGTTTAGTTATTTTTGAAAAATCTTTTATGAACCTTCTATAAAACCCCTCATGCCCAAGGAAGCTTCTTATTGCCTTAACCAAAGTCGGTGGGGGCAATTTCTCTATAACCTCTATCTTTGCTCTATCCACTTCGATGCCCCTTTTAGAAATTTTATGTCCCAAAACAATTCCCTCTTGAATCATAAAGTGACATTTCTCCCAATTAAGCACCAAATTTGTTTCTTCACATCTTTTTAGCACTATCTTCAAAATTTTCAAACACAAGTCAAAAACGGAAAAGTCATCCATAAATACCTCCATGATGTCCTCGAATAATTTATTGAAAATGGCTAACATGCACCTTTGAAACGTGGCCGGCGCATTACACAACCCAAAGGGCATCCGGCGATATGTGAAGGTGCCATAGGGGCGAAGTGAACGTTGTCTTCTCTTGGTCTTCCGGTGCTATGGGAATTTGAAAATACCTCGATAATCCATCCAAGAAGCAGTAGTACTCATGGCCGGCCAATCTCTCGAGCATTTGATCGATGAAGGGCAAAGGGAAATGATCCTTCCAGGTGGCATCATTGAGCTTTCTATAGTTGATGCAAACTCTCCAAACCATGACTGTTCTCATTAGGATCAGCTCATTCTTCTCATTTGGTACCACCGTCATGCCTCCCTTTTTAGGTACCACTTACACTAGACTAACCCATGGACTGTTTGAAATGGGGTAGATCACTCCCGCATCTAGCAACTTTATCACTTCGGCCTTGACCTCCTCCTTCACGTTTGGATTAAGCAGCCTTTGATATTGCACTACCGATTTGAAATCATCTTCCATTAGTATCTTGTGGGTATAGAAGGAATGACTAATGCCTTTAATGTCGGAAATTTTCCATGCAAGTGTTCGTTTGTGTTCCTTCAAGACTTGTAAGAGCTTTTGCTTCTTCTCATCATCTAGATCCGCTGCAATAATCACCGGTAGTTTGAAATTTTCCGCCAAGAAAGCATATTCCAAATGCTCCAGTAGCCTTTTTAATTCAAGCTCAGGTGGGTCCTCAATTGATGGTTTTAGAGCTCCTCCTCTTGATCCCTCAATTTCTTCATAAGCTCGAGTACCCTTATATGGCCTTTTTGCTTCTAGGTGAACCACTTTTTCTGCTATAGTTGGGTGGGGAGTCGCCTCCTTCTCTTGAATGATGGATGCCTCCAATGGATCATCAATAATGACCTCCTACAAAATATTAACCAATTCAGTGTCAATAGTATCCATGTAAAAGCAAGTATCATCTCTATCTGATGTGATCCAAGGTGCACTCACAATTGTTAGACTTGGACTTAAACATGGTGAGCATAGGAGAGGCGTGTTCTTGGTGGAAGTTGATCCACATGGTTGCTGGTTAAAGCCTATGCACAAATTTGGGCTTAATGGCAAGCTTAAAAATTCACTTTATTTATACTAGCACATTGGGCCAAGGAATCGAGCATTGGTTGTGGATTAAGTTCATCTACAAAGAAGGCCCAAAAAGAGTTGCTAAGTCGTCCAAAACAATCTTACAAGAGGCTAGTTACTTGGACTTGCTTAGAAGGCCCTTAAAGTTGTTAAATGGAGGCCCTAATGAAGCTTAAAGAAGGATGTCCAGCCCATGAACTATTTTTGGACGAATTTTTATAGTTTTTATGTTTTTTATTAGTTTCCTAAGTCTTTACAAGTTGTAACTTTTAGTTAGTTACCTAATTGTGATAGGTTACAACTAGTTTTAGTAGTTTACTTTATTTTAAGGTTCTAGACTTTTCTTTGTAAGCCTATAAATAGGCATGTTACTGTTCATACGATTTTGGAACAAGAATTATTCAGAAAATATTGTGTGTTTCTCTATTGTGAGAATTTTCTTGGTTCTTTGTCGATTAAGAACTACTCTTGGTCTTATCAAGCTTGCTTGTGGCGACCACCAACTTCGCTTAGAGTTTTTCTTGTGTTTTTGATCAAGTCTTAGAGCTAATTAGGTTAGACGATTGAACTCGCTCAACTTGGTCTAATTCTAGTTGTTCTTAGGCGTGCTCATCTTCAAGGGAAGATTCAAGGCAAAACAACTCCACGTCAAGGGTTCCTTGGTTCACGAATCAAACGAGGTCTTGAGTTCAACGAGTTGCATACCTGAAATCCAAGACTTTCTTGGCAACGCAACCGTGCGCACATCAAGTGGTATCAGAGCCATCTTCTTGGATTTTTTTCAGGTTTTTCCAATCCAATTTTTCCTTTGGAAAAATTCGGATATATCCCTTTTTTTCTTTTTTGTTGTTTATCAAAGAGCTTCGAGCCTGGTTAAGCAACTTGTGTTTTATTTATTTTTCTTTCTTTGAGTCGTTGTCAAAGAGCTTCGAGCCTGGACAACAAGTTGTTTTCTTGTGTCTTGTTACTTTCGTTTCTTGAAAAAAAAAATTCTGCTATTTTTTTCGTTGTTTTCTTTGATTGAAAATTCGTGCTTTAGGTGTTTAGAGTTGTTCTTGGTTGCTTCTCAATCAAGAATTCTAGGTCTTGTGTGGTATTTTGTGATTCTTGACTGTTTTTGGTGTTTTCTTGAATTTCTTGTGTAAAAAATTTGCAAGAAAAAGGGTTTCTTGAGCATAAAATTTCATACAACCAGATTTCTTGGAGATTGATTGTGTCCTTGGTGTTATTTACGTGAAAAAAAAAATCGTTTGTGATAAAAAAAAAAAAAGGAGTCGTGCAAAAAAAAAAAAAAAAAGAGGCAGAAAATTCGTAGTGCAAAAAGAAAGAGCCAAAAGCACAAAGAAAAAGAAAGAAAAAGAGAGTAAAAAGGAGTGCACAACAAGCAAAAACCGTGCACAAATTGTTGCTCAACAATTTCTTGAAGTTTCTTGGTGTTCTTGATACAAATCTTGAAGTTCTTGCACTTACTTGTCAAGTTCTTGAAGTTTTTCAAGCTGTCCAAAATCGTTTCTTGAGTTCTTGAATTTCTGGAATTTTTTTGTTCAATTTCTTGAGGTTCTTGAACAAATTCTTGAGCTTTCTTGAAGTTCTTGATAAGCATTCTAGAAGTTCTTGATAATTTTCTTGCACTTCTTGGTTTGTAAGTTGAGTTCTTGAAGTTTGTGAGTTGCTGGAAATTTTCTGGACTGACTTCTTGAAGTTCTTGGCTGATTTCTTGAGCCTTTCATGATCAAATCTTGTAGTTCTTGAAGCCTTGAAGTGTTGGTCAAAGGGTCTTGTTCATCAACTAGGATTTTGATAGGGTTTTCCTTGCATAATAGTTGCTGAAATTTCGCTCCTATTTTTGGACGAATTTCTGGTTACGATTTTTGCAGAAATTTTGGTGTTAAAAGGAGTCTAAAAGGTGTTAGTTGGGTTTATATAGAAGTTATTTGGCTTTGGGAAACCAATTGGGAAAGGGAAAGTAGTTACAAAGGGATTTGGAAACTTATTCCACAAAAACAAGGGTTTCTTCATTCTTTTTGGAAAGTGGTGATTCTTGTTTCCTTTTTCTTCATTTAGAACGTTTTTCCAGCTGGTTAAGGTCCCTTGGGGCGTGTTTTAAGGTTTCCAAATTAGTTGTGCTTGGTTTTAGTTGCCAATTGTTCAAGAATTCATTTTGGAAAGTGAATTGGATTGTTGGAGTTTTACTTTTTGCACAAGAATATTATTATTTTTCAAGAGAACATTAAAAATCAAGAATTTTTACACATTTATACCACACATTAGGGTGTCTAATTTGTGTCAATTCTTGATTCTTATCCATTCTTTGATTTATTCTCTTGATCATAAAACACTCTAAGCTAATTTTTCTTGGCCTCTACACTTACTCTTTACAAGTTGAGGTTGCTATAGGTCCTTGGTGGGATTGATTGAGCTGGTTCTTCATCAAAGAGCCTACAAGAAGATTCTTTGAGTGGAAAAAGGCTTAGTTGTGAGCTCATTTGAGGGTAAAAGCCAATCTACTTGAGGGAATCGAGTGCCAAACACTAAGGGAGTGTTTCACATATTCTTGTCTATTTTCTTTGTTTATTTCTAACGATTTTTCTTGCAGGTTTTTAGGTCTCAATGGCGTCTCCAATGGACTTGAACAATGAATTTAAATTGTTTAGGGAAGCCATTGTTGGTGATTTTGAAAGAAAGATGCACCTTATGAAAGATGAGATCTATGAAAAGATGGATAGGCATTCACAGTCATCTAATGTCAAAGCTTTTGCATCCAAATCCTCTAAAAAGTTGTCCAAGAATTATTATACTTCAAAGAAGGAGGATGACATGAAGGGTCTTGATGATTGGGATGATTTTTGGAGCAGATATAAAGCACTTGTGGCTGCTCAAAAAGAAAGAGTGCTTGAGGAGGAATCTACTCTCTCAATTAAAGATCAAATTTCATCACCTCTCATTCAAAAGAAGAATCGTGATGCTTTTGAAGAGAAGGATAAACCATTGCGAGATAGTGAACAAGTGCAACAAGTTGAATTCTATACTAGATGCACTGTGAAAAACAAGGTATGTAGTACGCGCATTAATCATGTTAGTTGCACTAACTTTGGTGAGTACTATGTGTGTTGGAAAGCTAGGATTGCCTTTGTTGAAACATCCACATCCATACAAAAGGTTGATTGATAATGGAGAATTTGAAGTAACCAATCAAGTGGAGTTGGAGTTTTCACTCAACAAGTATCATGATAAGATTCTTTGTGACGTGGTACCAATGGAGACTTGTCATGTACTCTTGGGTCATCCATGGCACCTTAAGAATGAAGCCAAATATGATGAGGTGAACAATAACTACTCTTTCAAATGGAATGGGAGGAATGTCAAGCTAATTCCTTTGCCCTCACTTGAGGTAAATAAGGATAAAGAGAAAATTTCAAGAGATTGCAAAGAGTGGGAAAGATCTTTGAGCACACAAGCAAAAGAAAAGAGTGATAAAAAAGAAGAGTGTGTGCAAGAGAAGAGTGAGGATAGTGTAGATCTTGAGGGAGAACAAATCGAGAGGAAAAATTCTGAGAAAGAAGAAGAAAATAAGAGAGTGGAAGTGGAAGCTAGCAAAAGTGAGAAAAAGAGTGCTTTGATTGAAAGGCCTAAACTTCTTGTGCCTATGTACAAAGAAGTAGATTATTTTGCTAACATTCCTAATACTTGTTTTCCTAGTGTTTTTGTTTCTCCTTTGCAGCAACTTGGAAATCAATTTCAAGACAAAGTGACGCCACCTACAAATTGCTTATTCAATGGTGTTAAGTTGCAAGTTTCTAGATTTTTATCACCAAGCACGAAGATGCAAGTGTTCTCAAGACATGACTTGGTGAAGAGAGGATGTTTTGACATGAAAATCTGGTCTCATGCTATTAATACGAACTGGTTGATCAAATATATGTTTGATTGGTGGCATGGTGTCAATTGGATTGATTCACAAAGTCCAAACGCCACAACTAAATGAAGAACTTGCTGGATATAAACGCTTTGTGGCCTAAGTTTTCTTGTTTTAATGTTTTTAATTTCTGTTTTAATTCTGTTTTGCATGTTTATTCCATTAGTCTAAGTGATTATGTCTTGCATCTAAGTTATTTAACTTCATCTAGTGTAATCTGTCTTAGGAGTTTTCTTGTGATTTCTCATCATATCTTAAACAAATTTCTGCATGTTTTATGTGATTTTTCATGCATTGATACTTGTTCTAAAGTTTATATAATTGTTTATGTATTTTGCCCTATGCATTCTAGTGTCTTAGTTTGTGATAATGATTCTTTGTTGCATCATATAGATTATTCAAGTTTGTTAGCTAGTAGTGAAGTTCATGATCTAGAATTTAACTTGCATGATCCATGTAGTACTTTTATTTCAGTGGATAGGCTTATTCATTCCCTTGATTATGTTTTTTGCTTTGTTATTAGTCCTCACGTGCTCATTCTTTTTCATGTTTTTAAAGATATTTCTCATCTAGCCATGTTTATTCTTCTTAAGTTAGAATTTGTTATTGCACCTATGACTTGTGATTTAGTGGTTTATGCTATTTGTGTTCAAAGTTGCATTACGCTACTTGTTTTACATTTATCACTTCAGTTAGTTATGAGCTTGCTTAAAATTTGTGATTGTTTCTCTATCAATCCTTTAGTTACTTATGTTAATTTATATGAACTCGCAGATTCGAGGACGAATCTTTTCGAGGAAGGAGGGATTGATGTGATCCAAGGCGCACTCACAATTGTTAGACTTGGACTTAAACATGGTGAGCATAGGAGAGGCGTGTTCTTGGTGGAAGTTGATCCACATGGTTGCTGGTTAAAGCCTATGCACAAATTTGGGCTTAATGGCAAGCTTAAAAATTCACTTTATTTATACTAGCACATTGGGCCAAGGAATCGAGCATTGGTTGTGGATTAAGTTCATCTACAAAGAAGGCCCAAAAAGAGTTGCTAAGTCGTCCAAAACAATCTTACAAGAGGCTAGTTACTTGGACTTGCTTAGAAGGCCCTTAAAGTTGTTAAATGGAGGCCCAATGAAGCTTAAAGAAGGATGTCCAGCCCATGAACTATTTTTGGACGAATTTTTATAGTTTTTATGTTTTTTATTAGTTTCCTAAGTCTTTACAAGTTGTAACTTTTAGTTAGTTACCTAATTGTGATAGGTTACAACTAGTTTTAGTAGTTTACTTTATTTTAAGGTTCTAGACTTTTCTTTGTAAGCCTATAAATAGGCATGTTACTGTTCATACGATTTTGGAACAAGAATTATTCAGAAAAATTGTGTGTTTCTCTATTGTGAGAATTTTCTTGGTTCTTTGTCGATTAAGAACTACTCTTGGTCTTATCAAGCTTGCTTGTGGCGACCACCAACTTCGCTTAGAGTTTTCTTGATGTTTTTGATCAAGTCTTTAGAGCTAATTAGGTTAGACGATTGAACTCGCTCAACTTGGTCTAATTCTAGTTGTTCTTAGGCGTGCTCATCTTCAAGGGAAGATTCAAGGCAAAACAACTCCACGTCAAGGGTTCCTTGGTTCACGAATCAAACGAGGTCTTGAGTTCAACGAGTTGCATACCTGAAATCCAAGACTTTCTTGGCAACGCAACCGTGCGCACATCACTATCTAGAGAATGTCTCATAGCTTTTGGTATCATAAAAACCACTTCCTCATCTTCTACTCTAAGAATTAGCTTTCCGGCTTGAACATCAATTAATGCTTTAGCCATAGCCAAGAAAGGTCGTCCCAAGATGAGGGGGATTTCTACATCGTCCTCCATATCCAAAATCACAAAGTCAACGGGAAAAATGATTTTGTCAATTTTAACCAACATGTCCTCTATAATCCCCTTGGAATATTTTATGGACCTATTCGCCAATTGAATGTTCATCCTAGTGGGTTTAGGTTCTCCTAATCCTAATTGTATGTACATTTCATAAGGTATCAAATTTATGCTTGCATTTAAATCAACTAAAGCCTTATCAATAGCCAAACTACCGATATTGCAAGGAATAGTAAAACTCCCTAGATCCTTGAGTTTCTGAGGTAGCTTGTTCTGTAAGATGGCAGAGCATTCTTCATTTAGCCTCACGATTGCTAGTTCTTCGAGCTTTCTATTGTTTGATAATAAATCCTTTAGAAACTTGGAATACTTTGGCATCTGTGAAAGAGCTTCAACAAAAGGAATATAAATATGCAATTGTTTAAAGAGCTCTAAAAATTTACCAAAGCGCTCAGCCTGATTGTCCTTCTGAAGTTGGCTAGGATAGGGGATTGGAGGTTTGTATTCCTTTACCACCTTCTTCATGGGTTCCAAATCCGTCTTTTGTCCTCATTGTTTTGTCTCTCCCCATCTTCTCCTTCATCTCTCTTTCTGTTGGCCCCAAAAATAATGCAACCAATATAAAGATAAATGAACTTGCAATAATAATAATAAGATAAGGCAAAACAAGTTCACGAACAAATAACAATTAAAGTAAAAGGAATAAAGAAACAACACCAAGATTTTTATAGTGGTTCGGTACCAAACTCAGTAGCTTACATCCACTCCCAAGTATAACCACTTGGAATTCAATCCACTAGTAGCTTCTTTCAATTGTTGGTGAAGCAAACCAACTTGTACATATGGGAGGATCACTCTTGCTCTCTCTTCCTAGCTCTAGTTGAGCCAAAGTCCACCACTTTGCTCACACTAAACTCTACCGAGATAAGCCAAGAGTTTTACACCACTCACAACCCCCACACTATGCTACAATTGAATGCTTCCACTCACCCAATTAAGAACAACTCTATCCCAACCAATTACCTCACTTAGAACTACAAGCACACACTCACACAAGAGTATTTTCTCTCAAAATCACTCTTAAAACACTTGTAAACTAAGTAGGCAAAGTCTCTTATCAATTCTATACATATTGGTATATATAGGGGTGAGAAAAGGGGTTAAAATGAGCTCTAACGGTCAAAAACACAATGCTGAAAAACTATCGTTACTTGCATTCCGGATGGTCATCTAAATGGTCATTGGATCCTGCGGACATTCGGATGGTCGTCGGATGGTCATTGCATGGTCTCTGTCCAACTCATTTTGAGCTCTTCCAGCTGTCCGGACCGTCCGCATCTCTTCTGGTGCGTCCGCATGGTCGTCCGGATGAGTTTTTCTTTGTATTTTTTTAATCTTCTTTTGATTCCCAATGATTTTAACTGCAAAGATAACTTGATAAAATATTAGTAAACATTATCATTAGTTTGTTAATCATCAAAACTAAGATGATTTAGGACCATAAGGTCTTCACTTTCCTTCAACCGGTAATTCCTTAGCCTGCCGTGGTTCCTTCTTTTTCACTTCCTTGCAACTCCTTAAGGTGATTACTTGTGCTTGCTCTCTTGGATTGGCCTCGATGTTGCTTGGCAAGGCCCCTTGAGGTCTTTCAGACATCAACTTTGCTATTTGCCCAATTTGTTTCTCCAAATTATGGATGGATGCTTGTTGATTCCTCAAAGAAGTCTCCATACCTTGCATCCTATTTTCAGATGTGTAGATGTACTTGGTTATCAATTCCTCAAGGTTTGATTTCTTCTCATATTGAGGTTGAGGCTGATATCCTGGTGGTGGTTGTTGTCTTTGTTGTCCTTGATTTTCCCAAGAGAAGTTTGGGTAATTCTTCCAACCCGGATTGTAAGTGTTGCTGTACTGGTTGTTTTGTTGCCTTTGACTATTGCCCATGAAATGACATTGCTCATCTAGTTGTTGCATTATATTAATTGCTCGGCACTCCTGGTTATGATGTTCACCTCCACATAGGTCACATTGCATCACGTGCAATGGTCTTTGACTTACCGATAGGCCATCAATCTTTTTGTTCAAGGCCTCAACCTGGACTACTAATGCCGTGACTGCGTCCCCATCATAAACTCCTGCTTGTTTACTTGGCCTAGAGCGAGCAGCCTACCATTGATAGCTATTCATAGCCATTTCTTCAATAAGCTCTTGAGCTGCCTCCGGCGTTTTGCTATTCAAAGTACTACTTGCAACCGCATCAATCATTTGTCTTGTAACTGGATTGATCCCATTGTAGAATTTTTGTACCTGCATCCATGTGGGTAATCCATGGTGGGGACACTTCCTTAATAATTCCTTGAATCTTTCCCAAGTGTCATACAAGGTCTCGGCTTCAATTTGAGCAAAAGAGGATATATTATTCCTCATTTTTGTAGTCTTGGCCGGAGGAAAGTACTTGGCTAAGAACTTCTCCGCCATTTGATCCCAAGTGGTGATTGAGCCTCAGGATAAAGAGCTTAGCCATTGCTTGGCCCTATTCCTCAAAGAGAATGAGAATAACCTCAACCTGATAGCATCATCTGTTGCCCCATTGATTTTGAAAGTGTCACATATCTCCAAGATTTTGGCTAGGTGAGCATTCGGGTCTTCATCCGATAAGCCGTCAAATTGAACATGTTGCTACACCATTTGGATGATGTGAGGCTTAATTTCAAAATTGTTCGCTGCTACTGGA